>MU843463.1:149837-280071 GCA_030867255.1 Colletotrichum somersetense | reverse complement strand
AGGTAGAGGGCAACGTCTACGTCCCGGTCCAGGCCACGCCGGCTTTGAGCACCGTTACTCGAGCGACCAATGCGCGCGTGGTATTGCGCCGGGGGAGTCCAGTGCGTTCGCCAGCCGTCCCGGACACGACGCTTGCGGGCTGCTTCAGCCGGGCCATCGCCCGTTACTCCACCTTTGGCCGGGTATCCGCCGCCGAGCTGTGTGAGCAGTTGGCCAAGCAGTCGGGGTTCCTCCCCGCGCGTGTGCTGTGTGTGACCAACCTATCGGGGGAAGATCGACTGTTAGGCTGACTTGTGCCCAAGATTATCCCCCCGGGCTAGAAAAACATGTACTCCTTTTGGAAAGGCGAAAAAAGAAGTAGGGGAAAGGTAGGGACCTCAAGTGGTGGGGTACGCAAATCTAAGCATCGTTTCGGTCAGAACTTGCTTCATGTTGTAACAAGGGGCTATGAAGGGGGTTTTGCTTTCTGATGATGGAAGTGCGAGACCTCGAAAACAGCCAGTCGAAGCTCTTGCAAGCCATGTCCTCCTGCGGGCCGGATTACTACAGTCCAGCTTAGTTTATTTTGCATTTGGTGACACTGGAGTATGACTCGTGCACGACGTTTTTAAGTAAACTTGTGCCCTGACATGGTACGACAATATGAGACGTTGCTATAACTCTATTACGGCAGGCTGCGGGAATCGTCGCAAGTAGTTGGGAACCGTCTGGTTGATATAACCCGCGCTGCGTGAAGTTCAAATGTCGTGTCGGCGCCCTTACCCTCCCGTGACCATGACAGCCGCTGTCGACTGGATCCGAGAGAACCATATGTAGACTCCTAAACACCGGTATGATTGATGTGTATGTCTGTGTACATGCATAGTCCGCGCTCTGAGGCGGCAAACATTCCATCTCCCCCGTGACTCTTGCTTTTTTGAGAATCCTTTCGTACATTCGGAGCGGAATAGAAATGGCGGGAGAGGTGGGGGGGATACCACATGCGCACACCAATCCGAACAAAAGAGAGTAGATGCGTCAATTCGATGATTCGCGCTCAGGTCCAAAGGTATCATGAAGCTCGCGGCCGGACCAACCTGGTTAAAACAAAAAAACACAAGCCCTTTCCTTTCCCCGTATTCCCTTTCGACGAAGACAGGCCAGCATCCCATCTATTCCAACGACCAAGAAAAAAAAGAGAGAGAGAGAGAGAGAGAGAATGCCAAACTCCTAGATCGCCAGGTTTCGAGGTTTCCGCGTGCTCTGGGCCTAAACACCACATTATGGCGGCTTTGACCGCTTCGCCATCCTCAACTCCTTGCCCCTCCCAATGGGGCCCCACCGGCTGGGTTCGGCTATGGTATCATGTCGTCCTGCCCAGCAGTTTCAGTTCAAACATCATTGTGCGCTCTGTGACCTCGACCGGTTGCCGTGTCGGTTAGGCCGTGGAGTGCTGTTCCCCTCCCGCCCCGCGCCGGCTCGCACCGCATCGGTATAGCTGGGTATCGGAGGGTGCGAAGGCCCGCTATCGCCGGCGGCAGAAGCACCCCGACTGCGGTTGAGAACCCGTATCAACGGCGTATTCTCGCTGTCCGTGCTGTTCCTGCGGCTGCCGGCGTCTGAGTTGTCGGGGCTCGTGTATTCAGGTGGAGGGTTCAAGGCGTCTTGGAGCCCAAGCCCTACAACGCTTTGTCCTTCGTGCCCGCGATTCCTGCTGCTGCTGCTGCTTGGCTCGCCGCCCTCATCGTCGGGCACGAAGTGTGTCAGAGAAATGTCAGTCGGGCTTCTTACGGGACCGGGGCTCCTCGGTGGTAGTACTCTGAAGTTCCCGCTTCTTGTCCGCCCATGCTGAGGTCCCAGGCCAGCTTGCGAGTAGGATTGGACCTGCGAAGGCGCTCGCTGGTGTCCGCCACCCGTGTATCCATCCTTGCGACCGGCCTCGAGCAGGATGTCGCCCTGCTCGGAGCCGTAGGGCGGCGGTGGTGCGAGGCTACCCGTCATTGGGGCGAGCCCCCACTTCTTTACGTTGGCCTCGATGAAGACGAAGCCGGCTTGGCCAAAGTTGACGTGCACGATGCAGGGTCCGTTGGCTCCGACGGCGGGGAAGAAGTTCTGGGACTTGACGCCGTGGATGACATCTTCCAGTTTCTTGCCGTTCCGGGTAAAGAATATGGTACCGGTTCGAGGACGGTAGCCGACACCGATCACGTCGCCCTGGACATATTGCGGGCCGTATGGCGTCGCCGCGAAGGGCTGATTGCAACGGCGCTGGCCTGCTGACAGATAGGCTGCGGAATGTTTGTGGAAGCCTAGACAGTTAGCGTCGTGCGATTGTGCCGAAGACGGGAATGACATACCAGGCAGCCTGAACAAGGGGTAGGGCTTCGTGGCCATGCCGATACTGATCAAGGTGTTGTCGGGCTTATCGTAGATCTTTGCCTCCCAGTAGTAGACCTCGTTCTGTTTGGGGACGGGCAGGTTGCTCATGACGGTGCATTCGGAGTCGAAGAACTCAATCTCGGTGCGGCCTTCGACAAAGCAGTTGGCGATTTCCAATTCGGGCTCGAACTCCCAGGCAGAGACGCCCTTTTCCTGGATAGCGAGGTATTGAGACAGAGAGATGTCGGTCTGGAGGGACTCGGGCGGGTTCGCTTGGATGAATGCTAGACTGGGGTCAGTGGCCTGCGAACATCGCGGTAGCGACGAGGAAGTGTAGACGTACCTTTTGCCCTTAGGTACTCGGTCCTCTGCATGTCATCCATGGACTCGAGAGCCTCGGCCTCCTCCTTGGCGAATGCCTGCTCATCGTCGTACTCGCCTGGTCGTCCGATGCGATCGAGAAAGATGCGGCCGCTGGCCGTGTACCTGAAGAAGTAGATGACGAGGAAAATGAGGGCGATAAGCACGGCGGAGCCAAAAGACGACAGCAGTCCGATGACAACGCCGTTCAGCGCCGATGATGGGGTTGTCGGTGCCATGACGGGCAGGTAGCGACGTTTGTCGATTCAATGCAGTCAGTCGGTCGGTCGATCGGTCGGTAGGAGGCGCGGGGAGGAAGGAGGAGGTTAGTAAGGTGGGATCGATCGATCGAGGGGAGACGGCTGGCGTCACCGCCGCGAAAGCAGCATTCGCGGGCGAATCGACAGTGGTGAAAGCAGGCGATGAAAATGGAAGAGCGATAGGCGACAAGGAAAAGAAAAGCCGTCGTCGTCGTCGTCGTCGTCGTCGTCGACAGACAGACAGACAGACTATGCGAAGGCGAAGGCGAAAAAAGGCGAGTCGCTATGGTGTGAATTGAAGCAGAAGGGAAGAGGGCAGTCGATGGGTTGGATTGGATTGGATTGGATCAGATCAGGATGGGGTCAGACGAGGAGCGCTGTCGTCGTCGAGGGAGGGCGGTTACAGTACGGATCCCTACTACAGGTGGCTACCTAGGTACCGGTGCGGTACGGCAAGTAGGTAGTGTGGGCAGACATGCAAGTAGGCTGGGGGAAGAGCAGTGCGAGAGGTTGCGTTGCCACAGTTCTCCGACCGACCCAAGTCGCAGGTGGATGGGGCGCGGGCGGACAGGCCGGCCTGGTGCTTGCTGTGTGTGTGTGTGTGTGTGTGTGTGCTCTTGGATGTTGCTTCGGTCGCTATCTTACCTGCCCGGGGAGCGATGGGGGTACCTGACCTGGGCGTGGGTGTGCTATGTACTGTATGTATCCGTACGTCAAGGGGTTAAATGGACCGGGGGGAGGGATCACTGGTATCGGTGCAGTGTAATGCAGGGCGGCGTCGAGGGTTGAGACGAAGGGGAGGAGGGGGATATACGAGGGAGCAACAAGCGAACACTCGTGGTGTATAAAATGATAAAATAAATAAAACAAAAAAATGAGTAAGAGGACTAGCCGCACAGGTAGGCTGATCGTTGGCCGGTTAGGTAGGTGGTAGGTGATGCCATGTACTGGGTTCGTTATTCGTCGGGCGGGGAGGGGGGCGCGGGAAAAGTAGTTTAGAAGGTTGAGGAGCCAAGGTTCAGGACAGGATCATGGATCGGATGGACGGGCAGCGTCCAAAATAAAACACCGAGTATGTGAAGGAAAAATAAAGAAAAAATCGGACATGAAAAAGAACAAGAAGGAAAATAAAGTCAGCCAGGGACTCGGACAGTTGTTGTTATGTCTAGCTAGCGCTTTGAGCACTGGGTATGCAGGCGTAAACTACCTAGTATGTAGTAATAGTACAGGGTACAATGTATGGTAAATGGGTAGGAGGAAGAAGACGAAGACGAAGAAGAAGAAGAAGAAGAAGAAGAAGAAGGCGCCACAGTTTGGAGAAAGCGAAAGAGGGAGGAAGAGGAACACGGAGAGTGAGAGAAGGTCGTCGTCGATGGCGTTGCCGTGTGGTTCCTGGATCTGCATTCTGCACCAGCATCGCATCAGCGTCAGCATATCGCGCGAGGTCACTTGCAACGTTGTGACGGTGGCACTGGGCACACTGTCCACTCACTCACTGTACTGTCCACTGACCGACCACACTGACCACGAGACGGACGGGCGCGGCACAGCATCCAAGGGTGATGGGTGGGTAGGTAGATACGTAGGTAGGTAGGTACACTGGGTAGTGTATGATGTACATACATCACACACTACCCAGGGGCCAGGGGTTCCGATACATATGCAGTGTGTTGGCCATGTTAGAACTTCACGCCATTTCCCGTATCTTGTCCTAACAGGTGGCGTGGGTTGCTGAGTACAGTACAGTACAATCCTGTACTTGGGTACTGCCGAGTCACTCCCCCCTAGCCCTCTTGCTTCCCTTCTTCCTTCTGCCCTGTTCCCAGGCCTGCATGACCCATCAGCCAGTGTCATTCAGCTCCATTCTGCCACTTCCAACGCCAGTCTTTCCTGCTTGCCAGACTGACCCGGGGCGTCATCTCATTCTCTCCGCTCCGCTCATGGTGCCCTACTAAGGTACAGTTTGCAAGGCGGTTGCTATCGCGGTGGTGTAAACTAGGTAACTGCGCACAGGTATATCCATCCGTACCTGGAAATCCCGCCGAGGGGAGGGGCCCGGTGAACATGCAGGTTCCATCGCCGGATGCAATGGAACCACCGCCGAGAGAGACCGAGACTGGACGAAGACCGGGCGGAGAGGAGACACCAGAGTCGCTGGGGGGAAAGCCACCCCTTCTCTCTCTTTCTATGCGTGTTTCTTCAGCAACCCTTTGCCCATTCCGCGTCCGTCGAGCAAGCTCCTCGCAACCCCCCTTTTCTTCTTCTTTTCTTCTCCCCATGCCAAAGCCATCTTCCGCTAGCAGGCAACCCCCCCCCCCCCCAAACATTCCGTACCCACCACCCACGGTGACGGCCTTCAACGAGATGCAACGGGAACGGCGACAACGGTGCGAGTGTGAAAGCCCACGCATGAACAACATCCGCCCGAACGGTTAAGCCTAAGCCATGCCGGGTCAAGGACACGCCCCCCACCACCCGCGCAGTCGAACTCAGCCAAGGAACGCTCTGGAATGGTAGGGTGGCTAGCAGCCCTGGCTCAGCCCACTGGTTTCAATCCCTCTGGGGTTTCATGCTCTGCCTCGATTCTTTGTCCCCTTTCCTTGACCACCGTGCTCAGCCGTAATACATCGTACCAGCTATTACTACTACCACTACTACTACTACTACTATGTAAACTAATAATCACTTGTTCTTCCTCGGCCTCCTATTGTGTCGTCTGCCGCGGCCAATAATGCCATTCTTTGTTTGCGTCCGCAACACTGCAGCTCATTGTTCCTCGGGAGGGGGTTCTGGTCTATTGCCCGCGGCCGTCCCCATTGAGACAATCCCCTGCCCTCCCCTACAAATAATAGCTAGCATCATGCCCCGCCCCTTTAGAGAGGGAGGACCCTTCTGGGAGAGAGGTTTTGTGCTATCGATAATCAATTCGACTGTGCCTCTGGTTCCTCTCGACGCCTGGAAGTATCCCCCGCCCACCGAATGACCAAGTCGCATCCCAACTATGTAATTCATCATCGTGTTTTCAGGTCCCATCGTCAAAATGCCGCATTCTCCCTTGCCATGTCCGTGTTCGGGTCCAAGAGGGTCCGTTCCTCCAGCCTAGCTGCCCTAGGTAGATGGCGGCTAGAGGAAAGGAAAAAGAAGACTGCGAGCGGCCCGTCAGTCCTCGTGGCCAAATCCGTCGACTAGGTAAATTACCTAATCAACCACACACGGGCGCTGTCAAAGTGTCAGTCTGTCGACGGCGCCCGACGGGCCTGCCGCACAGTCGCGAATCGGGACGTGGAGGCGACGGACAGCAAGTAGTTACTGCGTAGGTAGAGCCCATCTGCGATGCGACTCAGCACGTCAGCTAACCTTGTCCCCCGCCTGCCTACCTTAGGTAGTAGTGTAGGTACCTTGGGTACCTGTATTAGGGCCCTGCCCGCTCCACTTTGCTCCGGTGCGGGAGATCGGCCGGACGTGTGCTGGCTCCACTCCGGGACCCGGGTCTCATTCTGGGCCCGCTCCGCCGTTCAGGGGGGCCGGCACCACATGGGCATGAGATGAGTGCGTGCACCACAATGAACAGATTAGGTGCGGCATTCATCACCGCACACCAATCATCATCTTCTTCAACAGCACACCCAGAGCACCTAGCACTCATCCTCGCCATGCGGTTTGGTTCCGGTTGGAGATTCGTCGTCCATGGGTAGCGAGCGAGGCCTACCAGCCTATCGTGTTTGCTTCTCTGCCTCTGAATCACCCACGATGGGGAACCCAAACATGCTTCTCCTGCTACGCTAGGTGCTCATGAATCACGGCGCCACAAACCCCTCTGCTTGTTGGCAAGAAAACCAGCTCACAGCATCAAACAAGTCACAGAGGTGCCCAAGAATGCGTCCAAAGGGTAAGAATAATGACTCTTGAAATGGATAACGGAGATAGATATATTACGTACTCTGATACAGCCGCATTCAACCTTAGCTATCTCCGTAACCCATTCACCGCCGCGCCATAGCTCTGACTGCCCGTCTATTCATATAACCGTGACTGGATTCACCAGACCCATCTCCGATGACATCCTCAATATAATAATAGACCGTCTTTTCCCCTCCAACTGCAACAGTACTCCATGTGAAACAAATCTCCTCACCATCAACACCAGCCTCTGGTCTGTTTGATGCATGCATACCTGGCTTCCCTGAGGGATGACCACGAGCAGTCTTTCCAAAAAAGACAACACCCACTACTCCGCTCGCAACATGAAGGTGAAGAACAAGAACAAGAGGAGTACCTGCCGTCATTTCAAAAGGGGCACGTGTGTCTACTGGCAGAAACCAGAGCTATGTCATTTCCCTCACCGTCCCGAGGATGCGCCGCGTCTGCCGCGCCTCGACGGGGACGCACCTCCCCTGCACCGCGCTCCTCCTCTGTATCCCGAGGAGGCAACCGCCCTTGAGCCTGACTACCAGCAGCACTCCTTCATCCCCGCAGCCCATCAACACAATCAGGGGTCGATCACAGACCCGAACTCGGGCCATGTTTACCCTGAATATCACGGAGACGGCTCTCAGTACTTGGGCTATCACTTGAACATCGACCCTCACGGAGACGTCAGTTCCCGGCCCTACGAGTACCTGGTCCTGCCCCCGCCTGGGTTCTCCTACACCGAACCTCGCCTGGTCCGCGCTGACTACAACCCGGAGCATGGGGTCTACTATCGCAACTCAGTCGCGCTCATGAACCACGTCCCGGAAAGCCACGCTATGCCTATGAAAGTTCAGTTCGGCAACAGTCACCCCCAGGCTTCCTATCGTCCCCCGGCCTATCAGCACCAGTACCAGCTGCCTTGCCAGTTGCCGGACACACCTCCCGACTCGAGAACAATCTCGCCCCCCGCGCCCAACCCCACGACTTTCTCTGTACTGTCCCCGGCCGACGGATACGTCACCCCTCCTTTGGAAGGGTATGCCCTCGTCGACCCGGAGAAGCTGAAGCGAGAGCGGAGCAAGATTTGCTGGTATGGCGATGATTGCAAGAGACCCAACTGCTATTACCGCCATGGCGTTGTCGAGGGCGAGATCAAGGGCGAGGCTTCTGGTTCCTCGTCCTCCCCTTCACCCTCCACCACCTCCTCCTCTCCATGTCCCGCTCCGATCTCTGCGGAGTCTTGAGATTCCGATGCAGACTCCCCCAACACCGGTTCGAGGAAGGGCAAGGAGAAGTGCAATGCGAGGGGATTACAGACCCCAGAGGAGTCTTCTGGCCAAGGGTCCTCGAGCAAGGCGAAGACGACGGCCGAAGAATGGGCTTCCGAGGAGAAGTCCTCCTACGGCTAGAAGCCCGGCAGCTCCGGACGTGCTCCGCTTGTGGTAAACGGTACCAATTATCGTCGACCACCCAAGGACACTGCCACCTGAGTCGGAGTGACGCGCATGCATAGGTGCTCTAAGGTTCACATGCACATCGCCTGGGATTGGATAGACACGCATGGCAAGAAAGCGTCATCTTTGACATGGGATTTTTGAGTGTTGGACACTGAGGGCTGTGGCGTTACGAAGGTTTGTTTTGCGTTTCTTACACGGATAATGACAAGGTTGATAGTCAAACACAACCCTTTTTGAATCATACTCCAATTTGCCTGCCTGCCTAACTGTTGACCCGCCGTAAAAGTCAACCGTCTTGTTCTACTGGCCGGGCATACAGTGAGTGAGCTATGGAATGTCCGGATGTGCAATAGTCAAGTCTTGATCCATCTGTCCCACTTCAAAAAGGGGGAGGGGGAGGGGAACTCCTTTGTGATCTAGTGATTCCCCCCGCTTTCATTTACAGCAGCAATCGTGCCCAAGACTCCAAGGGTATGGAAAGGGAAAATTCGAAAGGGGAGGATAAGGCAGAGACGGGGGGTTGCTCAAGCGAAGAACACCTCATAGGAGGGGGGAAGACAGGAGAGACAGAAGAAGGAGAAATAACAAAAGGAAAGAAAATTGTGTGGTGTTTGGTATAGGTTGGAAATAGTGCTAGCCGGTTCTGTCGTTAGGGGTCCTTCCGGCCAAGCTTTGCAACTCATGACAGGCCAAAGAGGGAAGCCATGATGATAGTCAAGGGTAAATGGACGATGCTGATATGGCACGACGTCGGCCATTCAGTGGGACAATGGAACAAACGCTCACGTCTGGCTTACCACGGGGGAAAGAGAAAGACTTCACAAAGCAGAAAGGCTGATGCTGAACTACATCCAAGATGCATTGATACTGTGCTTCCGATGCCAACGCTCGCACCCGACTCCATGCGCCAAGGGACGTCCTCGGGGCGTCCACTGGGTAATCTGTATTATACAACGATACTCGCCCCATTCCATGCGAATCCCATGCCCCAGCGCCACTACGCCAACAGGGGTTGCTGTTCCTGCACTGGTCGCTGGCCCCCTTCATGAGTCTCACTACGAGCCTCGTTTCCGCTGTCCGTTCCGTTGTTTCCTGCATTCTCAGTCGTGTCGTCGTTGTTTTGAGTTTCGGTGTTCTCAGTGTTTGTTGCGGCCTCTGCGGCGGCTGCAGCGGCAGCTTCTGCCTCCTCCTGTCGCTGACGCTCCGCGCGTGCCTCAGCCTCAAGATGAGCGATGTGGCGTTCAGCAACGCCTGGGGCGATGCTAGCAAGGAAGAGAAGCCCAGCTCTCTCGAGCCGGCGTACCTGACCCATCAGCCAGTTCGTATTGTTGCGTCTCCGCTGAGCCACCAGTCTGGCTGCAGCGCGTGTCGGATCCGGTTGACCGTTGGGTCCGACAACCGCTTGGTCGTTAGGGGGATGGACAGGTTCGTTGGCGTTATTCGGGGCAGCAAGGGGGATCAGATTCTCCATATGACGCCTGACCGGCCCCACAGCCTGGTCGAAGTAGTTGTTGAGGAGTCCCGTATTCATGATGAAGATGCTGACGGCAATGACTACTACAGTGAACCATCTCGACCAGCTGGCATTGGGTGAAGTGAACCACCACACAAACAGGGCAAGCCTAACGATAAGCCAGAAGTGCGGCCACATTTGCGCAATCAATGGGGCGATGCCTGGGTTGTTAGGATGGACAGGCACAGCGGCCACCGGCGGTTGCCCTTGCGGCTGAAGCAATGGCTGCGCTTCCGGCTGCGGCTGCGCCAGGCCTTGAGCCTCGGCCTGTTGAACCGGCTGCGGCCCTTCTTGGTGAACTGGTGGCGTCACAAAAGCTGACGGCCAGGCCATGTGCTGAGGACGAGCTCTCATTCTAGCCAGAGCCGACGCCGTCTGCTGAAGAGCCGAAGTGGTGTGCACCGGCCTCCTGACAGAAGGGGTATAGTAGGAGTCCGTCGCGTTGTTGATCAGGATGGCTCGAGGGCCCTGAGGTGATGATAGAATGTAAACCTCGGGGCCAGACTGTGTCTGTCGCTGAGCATTCGCAGAGTGTCCGCTGCCACCACTCACTGAGCGCGCAGTTGGATCAGGAGTAGGCCGTCTGCTGCTGGCTCTCGAACCAGGTGTCGGGTAGTAAGGGGTTGTAACGCCCACGGAAGAGCTGCCGTTGGCAAGGGAAGTGCCCGAGGCACTCCTCTGCATGGCGTTTGTCAGGGCCAGAGTGGCCTGGGTGCTATCGGCAGCTCGGAGGATGTTTTGAACATCAAAAGCCGATAAAGCCGTGGTGGTACTTTGGCCACCGGGTTGATGGACGTTCAACGATCCGCCAAGGAAGGTCTCGTTAACCGTCACGCGGTACGGCTGGCCATTCGGCATCAAGCCCTCCCTGACGTACGTTTGTACGTCTGAGTTGCTGAGCGGGCTGGCCCGTCCACGCGTGGGATCTGCAGGGGTTGCAGCCGCACCGGGCGTATCGCCGGCTCCATGCATGCCCATCGAGGCTCTCATGGCTTGGTTTTGGTTGATCTGCTGATTGGCCATGGCCCTATTCATGGCCTCGCGCTGCAGTCCGTTCATCCATGCCGCCATACTTTGGTGCTGTTGCGCCTGTATCTGCTGGAGCTGCTGCGGCGTCAGGTTGGCGGGTATCTGCGACGGCGTCACGAACGGGAGGGGATTGTTTGTTGCGGGATGAAGCGGGGTCCGTCTTGTAAAAGCCGCCGCCGTAGGCTGGCTGCCATGGTGATGTGGGTGGTGAGGCTGGCCAAACGCATGATGAAAATGAGCATTCGGCGGCGCCGGGCTCGTTCCTCTAGCGGCTGCCGGTGTCGGGGTCGTGGAGGGCTGAGGTTCGGCGACATCTCGAAGCACAAGGTGGATTGTCTGCTGGTCAGTGGTGCGAATCTGTATGCAAGTCAATCAGTAACATGAACTTCTGCCAAAGGAATGGGGGGGGGGGGGGGGGGGGGGGGGCGCACGACTCCCTCGCCGATGACGCTTAGGAGAGTCTCTCCATCCGGCTGTAGCACCCGCCCGCGGTAGATCAATCGTTGCTGAGAATCGGTCGGTTTCAGCGGAAGAGCTTGGCGGATTTTTTCCTTGAGCTGCTTGACCGTCGTCGTGGCCGCGAGGCCGGGAAACACCAAGGGCCTGCTAGAGTTGGCTGCGGTCGATGGCGACAGCACCTGCAGGTTTACTGACAGGTGGTCAGAAGCAGCCTCTGGCGCAGGGGGCGCGGTCGAAGATGAGCCTTCAGAGGCCATGGTGAGGCCTATCGGTCATGCCACGCGGAGCGCAGCGCGGAAGCTTCGTCGAAGAGTTCGCGAAAGGCGGATGGGTTGTATGTAGGCAAGGACACGATGCTCATGTCACCGTGTCGTTCGTAGCGTGGAAATTTAGGACATGTGTTGCTCCCCGACTGACTGCAGACTGTAGGTAGGTAGTGTAGCTCAGGTACGGGACCCCCTGGCCTCACCAAAAACGTGGGTACGTAACCTGTCCCTGGGGAACCGGAATGCCCGATCCATGCATGCCGTCCCGATTGGGCGGGTTGTGACAGGTTGATTATATAAGCTTGGTGATGGGATGGACAATCCCTTCTCACCTCTGTTCACCAGGGGCAATCACGCACCTCGTGTTACATCAGTACAGCTTCTGTCATATCATAGCTTCTGGGTTGAGTTTACATACAGGCAAACCCTAAGCAGTCGACTCCTCCGTGTTGTCACTATCATCACGGTATTCTTTTCTACCCATGGCGGTTTCTGTACCAGTATCTCCTTTGCATGCTGGACAAACTCTTCCCTAGAATGAACGGGCTCGCCCTTGTGTTTATTTCCATACTAGATTGGTTCTGTGCCTTTGATTGGTAGTGTTGGTAGTATTGGTGACCTGTTTCCCAATGCAACCAAACGAATTTTCCAGCACCCTGCACCGTATCCTGACTTGGACGTCGTGTGCATGCTGAGGGATCTTGCCAAGCTTCTCATGTCAGGCAACGTCCGCTGCGACCGTGACGAAGGTAACATTCCGGGCCAAGCATATGCCGCAGGTTTCTTTGGTTTTCTTTTTGAATATATGTAACTGTATGCGCCGTATATATATTTGAAAGGCAGAAGGAAGACGAGTTTGCTAAACTCTATATGGAGTGATCATCTCGTTAGCCAGCACTGATTTCCGCAGACAACTTGCACAATGGTAACTCCACAGCCTGTTGTTTTCAAGAGCTGCCAATGACCTGAGACATGAGAATAATTTTGATCAATTAATATCACAGCATGATGGGCTTGCAGCATCTGCATCATCCTTTCGAGGAAAGCGACCAAAGTTAGAGCCGACATGCCCGCTGCTTCCGACGGAGTAGCAGAATCCCTTGGAACCAACTACGCAGGTCAGGAACTCTTTAGACGACCCTGAACTGGGGGCTGAAAGCTCTCCATTACGCCATACGAAAAGTCCTATCAAAAAGAATGCAAGAAGGAAGACAAGTTTTTGAAACCGACCGAGCTCTGTCTACCACGTCAATATCCGTCTCTCGCTCGGGCGTGATGCTTCCAGACGAACGTTACATTTGCGCCTAAAGCGGACTAGTACCCACATGGTTCGTGCTGCGTCATCCCACAGCTGCCGTGGACACCTGCAAGCTTTCGGCGCAAGATGGTCGCTCGACCCTTCTGTCATCGCCTGGCCATTGCCGTCCCGTCCCTGCAAACCCTGCAAAAGTTCGAGGCCCGAAATCTGCACCTCGACTGAGGTCTCCCAAACATCATGGCCACGCTGTACGCTCGCCAGAGCCAGCTAAGGGCCGTCAATTTCTTATCCGCCCCGGGGCCTTACGCCTCGACCCGATTCTTCTCCCAACAGCAGCAGCGCCCGCGCTTCTCCTCACGCCTGCGCCACGCCCTCAAGAATTCAAAGGTCCAATGGTATCAGATCCCCGTTGGAGTCGGCATTGGCTTCCTCGGCTTGGTGCAGTTCTACAAGGTCTCGTCGCGCGAGCGTGAGCAGCAGGAGAGGGGCGAGGTTCAGGATGGCGCGCCACCACCCAAGAAGCGCGCGAAGATCAGGCCTGATGGACCCTGGCAGGTCCAGGTCATGTCAACGCTCCCCTTGAAGGCCATCTCGAGACTATGGGGTCGCTTCAATGAATTGACCATTCCATATTACCTACGGGTTCCCGGATTCAAGCTGTACTCATGGATTTTCGGCGTCAAGTAAGTCATCTTCGCGTTCGCAGCACAGAAACACATGCTAATTCGTCGTCAAGCTTGTCTGAAGTCGCCGAGCCCGACCTGCACACGTACCCGAACCTCGCCTCCTTCTTCTATCGTGAGCTAAAGCCTGGCGCTCGTCCGCTCGACCCGAACCCCAACGCCTTGCTGTCCCCGTCCGACGGTCGAGTCCTGCAGTACGGTCAGATCCAGGGTGGAGACATCGAGCAGGTCAAGGGCATGACCTACAGTATAGACGCCCTTCTCGGCAAGAACACTCCGACGCCCAGTATAGCAAGCGGCTGGTCCACTCCGCAGGAGGCCGAGGCCGAGAAGGCGAACAGCGTTTCCCCGAGCGAAGACCTCGTCAAGACGGACGAGGAGTTCGCCCGCGTCAATGGCATCTCTTACACGGTTCCTAGCCTTCTGTCGGGCGCGGCCATGTCCCAGAGGAGGGGCTCTCTCAAGGACGAGGCCGGCGAGCATCCGTCGGCGTCTGTCGTCTCCGAGGTCCGCGCCGAACTTGCCCTTGGCGAGAAGCCTTGGTACGACCTCATCTCGCCCAACAACAATACCGCTCTTTACTACGCTGTCATCTACCTCGCTCCGGGAGACTACCACCGCTTCCACTCACCCGCAAACTGGGTCGTCGAGCGCCGCCGTCACTTCGCCGGCGAACTCTTTAGCGTTTCACCTTACCTCCAGCGCACTCTGCCGGGCCTCTTCACCCTCAACGAGCGCGTCGTTCTGCTCGGCCGATGGCGCTATGGGTTCTTCAGCTACGTCCCCGTTGGAGCCACGAATGTTGGCTCCATCAAGATCAAATTCGATCGAGAGCTGCGCACCAACAGCTTGACCACCGACACGGAGGCTGACCGGGCTGCCGAGGAGGCCGCAAGCCGTGGCGAGCCGTACACGGGCTTCTCCGAAGCCACCTACGCTTCTGCCAGTCCTGTTCTTGGCGGGCATGCTCTACGCAGAGGCGAAGAAATGGGTGGTTTCCAGCTGGGTAGCACGATTGTGCTGGTCTTTGAGGCACCGAAGGAGGGCAAGACTCCCGAGGACAAGACGGGATGGAGATGGGCCGTCGAGAAGGGCCAGACGGTCAGGATGGGCCAGGCGTTGGGCTATGTCGACGAAGAGTGAGAAGCTCTCGTCTCTGCAGGACACGTGTCCCATGTACCCATATATAATCGACCAGAAGTGTCGCACAGGATAACTAGAAACACAGACCGTTTGTTCCAACAGAGCGACATACAGCGTCAGCAAAGCCTCACACAGAAAGCTCTGCAGCACTAGTCTAGGTTCCAGTGGCGTGGTGTCAGATTCTTAATTCAAGCCATCCGTTTCAATCGGCGTCTGTCATCCGACTGGCCGATCGGTTCCGACTGCATGCACATACTCTTGGCCAACCTCACGACAATGGGACGGTATAAATCAATCATTCAACGCGTAAATTCATTAAGTCGGATCGCTGATGCTTCTACGGCCAAAGCGGGACTGCCGCACCCTTGTGAAACTCCAGCACATGCAGCTATTCTATTTAATGTATTCCTCCACTGATGCGTCACTTCACATCCCCGTTTCTAAACCTCGCGTTGCTTCATCCAAAAAAAAAGGACATCTTAAGAGCTGAAGGACTTGAAGACCTCCTCGATGGGCTTGAAATCCTTGGGGCCAGCCTCGCCAGTCTTACCGCCGAAGACGAGCTGGGCGTTGAGCTTCCAGCTGGCGGGAAGCTTCCACTCGGCAGCGACCTGCTGGTCAACGAGGGGGTTGTAGTGCTGGAGGTTGGCGCCGAGGCCCTCGGCCTCGAGGGCGGTCCAGAGGGTGAACTGCAGCATGGCGTCGGACTGGGTGGCCCAGCCGGGGAAGCGGTCGGCGTAGACGGCGAACTTCTCCTGGAAGGAGTTGACGACGTCCTGGTCCTCGAAGAAGAGGATGGAGCCGGCGGCGCCCTTGAACATGGCGAGCTTGCCGCCAGTGGACTCCCACTGCTCGGCGGGGACGATGGCCTTCAGGACGTCGGTGGTGATGTTCCAGAACTTCTCGTGCTCGGCGCCGTGCAGGACGACGACGCGGTTGGACTGGGAGTTGAAGGAGGAAGGAACGTGACGGATGGCCTCCTTGACGATCTCGTCGATGCGCTCACGGGAGAGGGGGGTCTCCTTGGACAAGGGGTAGTGGGAGCGGCGGTTCTTGATGGCCTCGAGGAAGGCGTTGGCGCTGATGGCAGACATTTTGGAGGTTGTAGTGGTGGTGAAAGTGCGGGGCAAAGGTTGTCTACGTGGGATGGTAACAGTGGGGCCGAGTTGAGAGAGTCTTCGGGTTGCTTGGATGGCTGTTCGATGGATGGGAATCATACTGGTTTCGACACAGCTGTTGAGAGGAGGTGCCAATGGGTTATATACTGGGGGAACATCGAGGACCACAATAGCCGCACTCATCCCACCTTGTTTACCCCCTCGTCCAAAAGGACGTCTCGGAACCCATTGTAACCCGCCCCCCACCATGGACAGCACAGCAACAGGAACTCCCCCCCCGCTCCAAAGCGTGTCGAGTGCCCCTCCATCCACGATCCGGTACCGATCATCAGACGAGCCCCCTTTCAGAACGGGGTTGCGCTCGCCAGTGTTGTGGAGAGCCAGAGGGGACTAACCAGCTCAGTGCTGGGGCCTAGGCCGCTGAGCAATTCGTGTGGTAATCAAAGAAACCGATTACCAATGCCACACGCACCAACGCGACCTGTTGGCGAAGGAAATGAAACCGATAGCGTGCTTTGAAGGGAAGACGCCATCCGGCATTTTGGCGTAGAATTCCCCGACGGCCAAACGCTCAGGGACCAAGCCGCCAGTCCCTGACTGAACACGGTTGGCATCATGCCCTCTGGCTGGTTTGGTGCCAGGTGCTTCCCGTTCGCCAGTCTCGCACCCGAAATCAACTGAAGGGATTCCGTCTTGTCCTTGCCGGCGACCAGCGTAGGTGCACTACCTAAGGTACTATGCACTGGGTGCCTTGACATGCCCGGCACCTCTATTCCGCGTTCCAGAGCAATTGCCCGGAACGAGGTGATGACCTTGACGACTCGTAGAATGATACGACCACGCGCGGGATTGCGAAGTATCCAAACCGCCGACGAATATTCTAGAATGGCATTCCTCCCTTCCACTGAGACTTCTTTAGCCCCTCCATCTTTGGCGGTGAGAATGTACGTACCTGAGCCTTTCCCTGCCGGAACGAGGGGTAAGCACCCTAAATCTATTGCGTAGAGCAGCAGAGGTCCCTACGGACCCTCCCTAACCCACCTGCGCGACCTGGCCTTGTATTCTTACCTCCGTCCCTACAGAACCGCCCGAACTTCCTCTAACCTAGTTACCTACCAAGGTGCTACATGTTCTTGGAGACTGGCGTCGTTTCGGCAGTCCCATCCCCCCCAAGGGATCCCGCGCGGCTAAGATGGCATCCGTGACTCGAACTGAGTTACTGTCTCTCTGCTTACATATCAAACGACTGTGTCGGTGCATCGCTACGTAGTAGACCATGGCGGCAGCCCCCGCGCGCGAGATTCCTCAGCGTGGCACCGAGTGACTGGTGGCTGAGTAAGCCCGCCAGATCCATAACCGCGCGGGAGGCCCCACCATCTCACGCACCCCACCACACCCCGGGCCAGCCACACCGTGACGTGTTGGTATTGTGGCTGCATAAGGAGATGCTGACATGGTGTCGCCCGAGAAGCTCGAATTGTCACCGGCGCGCAGCTCAATCCCGGACGAGGACGACTCCTAGAGCCGGGAGACAGATGTTGCCCGGACGAGGTCTCGACCCGGATGCATTCTTCACTACGAGGGCTCCTCCCATCGGCCCCGATGTTGCGTTGAGGCATACAATCCGGGAATCGGGGCGGTCGGCCGCCGGGCTGCGTTCCATGCGAGCAAGGGCTGGCTGGAGCACCGGTTGTGGCCTCGCATATCTCGGAATTACGGAGCTACGGACATGGATCTCTGGCCTTTCGCTTGTTGCGAACTTGCCGAGGCCGCCTTTGGGGCCCTTAACCAAAGGTCCGAATGATCTGGACGAGACGTTCATGTGCGCCACACGATCAGCAAGTGTCGTTATCTTCCGATACATATTGCTGGGGATGTTGGCAAAAAGTGGTTGTTTTTGGTGCCTCTCGCAGTATTCAACGTTTCGAATGTAAAACGTGGAGGTGATGATGCTGAAGCACTTGGGTGAGGGGTATAGTATCTTGGGGAGTTATCTCCGAAAGCTCTGCAGCGTCGATTGATAGGGAGGTCTGGTTATGATATTCCATGGTATCGTGTTTCTATCCTTATCGACACTAAACTTTGCTATTGTGTTGCGTATTGGGCATATTACTTATACTGTGTTTTCCCAACTATCATCACCAAGCACAACGAACGCTATCAGTTCAGGAGCCCCATTTGACGGCACGAACTAGGCGGAAACCCTGTTGTTCTTGTAATTCTTGCCTCGCCTTTAAGCAAGTCTAAGCAACTTATGATTAGGCCATTTTGTTGTATCAGATGCCGAGTATCTTACCTAGGTATTCATGCGGCGGTACGGAGTGGTGGTAAGGAAAAACGTCCGAGCCTCAACATATTCGCAAACGCCTTCAGAGGAAAAGCCAGCCAACACCACAGACCCCTACAGCTATATAATATCGAGCCAAAATATATGTGAGTTTAATCCTTTGTATTTGTGCTACAACAAACGTCATCACATATACTACACATGTGCAACAGCCATTGCAAACCGCGACAACGCTACGAACAACCCAATAAATGCTGTCTTCCTCGGTGACCCCATGAACAGTTGACGGATTGCCATCTCAAAACGCGAACCCATTTTCCCGTTGAACACCTTCCCACTTGAATGAAATAAAACCACTGTCTTGCAACAGTACATCAAAAGTCTTTTTTGTTTTGATCAGAAATCATGACAGTCGCCCCAAAAACGCCATCTAGGTGCAAGCGGTATGCCTTTATCCATGCTCCTTTTCAAAGTTTGTTGTCTTCAGTCGCCGCTTAGGTCCGACGACTGAGGCCGCACTGTAATCCCCGAAGCTGTGGCACAACACAGCCCCGATCGATAGTCCGCGTCAGCAGCGAGCCTGGCTTTTAATCAGAAACCCCCATGGGGCTTTCAGATGCATATTAAGGCGGGGGAGAACTCCCCGCCTACCACGTCTCGGCGATGTACTGGCCGGCCTCCTTCTTGAGCTCCCAGTACTTCTTAGCTTCCTCACGCTCGAGGTTACCCTTCTCCATGGCAACATCGACGAGGGCTTCCTCAACACCTTCGCCCATGCCCTTGGTGCTCCCGCAGACGAAGACGCGACCGTCGACGGCGTTGGAGATGTACCATACGAGGTCGGCTTGGTTGCGCACCTCCTCTTGGACGTAACGGCTCTCCCCACGACGGCTTTGCACAACACGCTTGACTTCGTCCTCGTGGACGCCCCACTCGCCGCTGTAGATCTCGTCGACGAGTGAGTCGCGGATGCCCTGGAGAACCCAGACCTTGTTTGCGCAGTTGGCCGTCTTCAAGCGACGCTGGACGAAGCCTCTGAAAGGGGCAATACCGACGCCGGCACCGATGAGTAGCATAGGACCGTCCGAGACAAATTGCTTGGCAAGAGGGTTGGCCATGAGGCCCTTGAACATGGGGATGTAGACCTCAGGGGTCTCTCCCCTGCCCTTGGCCTCGAGCCACTTCTGGGCCTGGCGTTCAAAGAAGCCAGAACCAATGCCGGTGCGAAGACCGCGACGCCAGTCGGCAGTCTCATGAACTGTGACGGCGATCTCGATCAGACGGTGCACCTTGCCATCGCGGGTCTTGTAGGCGTCGTGGGGGTCGTTGGAGAGGGAGTAGAAACGGGGCATCAGCGTCTGCAGAGCGGACAGCAGCAGATCCAAGGGTGGGTGGGAGCTGGGGAACGCGTGCAACAGCTGGGACAAGGAAACGTGGGGTCCGGTGCGGAAGTCACAGAAGACGCCCTGGCCTTCGGCGGAGCAAAGGAACGTCAGGAGCTTCTTCTCGTTGGGGTCATCGGCGTACTCGGCGAGGATGCGCAGAAGCTGCTTGGTCGGGGGGTAGGATTGGATGTCAGAGCACCAGGTGAGCAGGTCCCGGCGTGTGGTGACCATCTCGCGGGCCTGGTCGTCGCCCCACACGGTCGGCCAACGGCCCTTTGTGGTCTTCAAGAGAACCGGCTTGTCCCGAAGGAACCGTGGCACCATAAGCGCGTCGAAGACGTCGTCGACACAGGCAGCATCGTTGGGGGCCATGACTCCAATGGCACCACCGACTCTGAAGTCCATGTCTTCCCCACCCGGATAGCCTGTAATGTCGAGATCGAAGTGGTAAGTGCGCTTCTCGGCGCCGGGCTTCGTCAGCTCGCGCGCCGAGTCGATGCGGGCCGCGTAGACATGGTACGGGGGATGCGGCTGCACGTATCGTGGGGGCTCTTTGGTCGTGTCGACGGTGTCGAGGGTGAAGTTCTTGAGTTGGTCCTGGACGGTCGCGAGATCGGTGTCATTGTTCTCACGAGCTTCGGCGCCGAGAGAAATGGCAGAGTCTGTAGGGGAGGAGGCGGTGGCGGCGCGGCGGGGCACGGGCTCGAAGAAGACGGTTTGCTCAGGCAAGTCGGCGATGTTTGTGAGGTTTGTGGGGATTTCGCCAATCTTGAGGGCGAGAGACTTGTAGGCATCGTTGTCGGGGAAGGGGATGCTCTCGTACTCAATCCCCTCCTTCTTGGCGCCCAACTTCATGCAGCAGCCGCCACCGCAGCATCTCTGGATCAATTGGGCTGTCGATTCGCCGGTGATGCGTTGGATGTCGGCAGGGCTCTGTGCGATGAGCCGCGTAGAAGCGCGCCGTCGGCGTGGGGGCTCAGCCTGGGGCTCTTCATCTTGGTCCTCTGACTCTTCCGAGTAGGTGAGAGAAGGGGCGACGGAAGAAATGCTAGGCTCCTCTGGGATGCAGTCGCCAGTAGACCTGATCAAAGAGGACGTCATGGCGGTGGTAGCCATTGTGCTATGCATCGCTACGTGGTCGCTCCCGCGTGTGTTGTCGGGGTCGCTCGGGTGGCGATAATAGTGATGATTCCCGTGATATTGGTGGGTGGCAGGGGGTCTCTCGACTTTCGGGTGGAGGATGGCGTAAAGCAGTAGTTGTGAGCGGTAGGATCGGGGGCGGATAGTCAGTAGGTATTGAGCATAGTGCTAATAAGGCAAAAGGTGGGAAAGTGGCTATGCTAAGTAGGTTCGTATGTGTTGGGTGCTTGGTTGAGGCTTGGTTGGCTAATCAATGGATGAAAGCAGCGGGTGTGTAAGTAATTGTTGATCAGATAAGTAAGTGTGCGATCAGATAAGCAGCGCCGGGTGGTTATATCAGCAGCGAGGGAAGGGGAAAAAAGACAAGGTGTCGGGGAGATGGGAGGGGGTAAAAGTAGTAGGTACGAATGTAAAGTTTTCTTGGACCAAGGAGGTCGGTCGATGGGGGGGGGGAAGGCGAAAAAAAGAAGGGGGAAACCTGGGCAGACCCGGGAAAAGAAAAGGCGTGCGTGCCGAGGGTTCTTTTTTTCTTTTCTGTCGATCTTGACCGAGGAAACAGTGTACTGAATTGTTATTATATTTATTATTATTATCCTCACTTTAACTAGATTGACGAAACTACCAGGTACAGGGCCACACAGAGGTGATGAGAGAACGAGGTCAGTCTGCATGCAAACCAAGGTACTCCGAGGCCATGCATGGCATGGTCTCAATTCCATAGAGAAGTGAGGAAAACTGAAAGGCTCAGATTCTCCGGTTTGGTGGGGGGTGCGACAGGGACCCCGGTGCCACCTGCGTACTTCGTACCGTCATACTTTTTCGCTGGCCGCAGTCGGACAGTGAGCCGGGTCAGATCTACACACTGTCTCAATGCTGGGATGGATAAGGCGCCTTGGCATGATGCGCTTCAGGCACTGTCGGGGCGTGCGAGCTGGGCATTTGTTGCATGTCCGTGATTACCTACAGCAGGCATGATGAGATGATGATTATTTATGTACCAAGCGCAGCGATGGCTGAAGGAGCATGCATCCCTGGCGTACACTACAGGTGCGATGCACGGGTAGGCATGGTGGATGAGCAGGCCCGAAAAAAGCGTAAACTAGAACATATTAGAAGCACCTCGTGTCAATTGAGTACATGGCCGGCCGCTCATGCTCGTGCATCCAGGGCTGATTTCACAGTTATCAATCAGCAGCGCAAATGCTCGCTCCTTCTCCTCCACTTTCGCCGTCGCGTCGCGGTCTACGCCGATGTCGCCCATCTCCATCCGGATGACGAGTTCTTCGTCGCTAGGTACGGTAGGTACCTAGGTACCTATCTATCTGGCTGTCCACGTTGTAGTTGTATCAATTAGTCTTTCTTTTCTCCTTCCACATCCCGACCCGCTCCTTCCTCCCTTTCACCCAACCCCAGTCACTCCTGCCCGATCCATTCAAAGTCACCCGCCCATCGTGTTCTCCTTTTCCGGCTATTCTTACTCCACATTGGCTCTGCTATCAACCGAGGTGGAATGACCCGAGCCGGTATTCGGCTTCTCCTTCTCTCTCTCTTCTCGAAGCACCTGATGTTCTTCGTTTCCCGAACCTCTCGCAACGCCGGCGCCAGACAGAACAAGAGTGTGGGGTTCTGGACTCGCCGGCACATCCCCCATCTGTTGGCCATTGGGACGACGCCCATTTCACCGTCCCCCCCTCCATTGCGATCTCCCGCCATTACTTGCCGCTACTACCATCGTGCAGCGGCCGCGGTGCACGATGAGATAGATGGATGGCCCCTCCACTATTGGAAACGGGCCACAATGATCCGAGCAGCTCCATTAGTAGCACCCCGACATCTTCCTTCATCCTCAGCCCCTGACAAGTACGAACCTCAACGGTTCAATGAAGCAACTTGTTCGCACACCACGCTCGTTCGATGGAGACGCTAGAGGCCCAGTACCTAGCTACAAGCTACGACGGATTTGACCGCTCACCGAAACGAGCAGGACCCGGCCAAGAAACTTGTCGGGTCAGCCCATCTCACCGAATCACCGGCCGTTGCATCACCGCTCCTTGCCGTTGGTTTCCGCCTCGCACACTGTGTGCTGATACCATACGCCGTCTGCTCCAACTGTCAAACCCTAACCAGGCGCCAAGCCCTCCAAAGCACAACTCATACTGCATAACTGACAAAAGGAATCCTTCTCGGAATGAGACATCGTCGGCTGCGGCAGGATTGGACATAATTCGCCGCATCTTGCATCCAGTGAGGCACACTACGGGCTACAGAAACCGCTTGCCGAACCGAGCAATTCCGGTCTTCTTCCGATTTCCAGCCTCCACCTCCAGCGCCAACGCTCCGCTCCCAACAAAACCGCTCACGTGAGTGCACTCATGTCGAACCGAATCCCAACCGAGGAGCAAGGACGCATCATTCCCCGTGCATTCCTTGATGAACTGTCACATGTGTTGGCCCATACGGTGCTCGTACATGGTCCTTCGCCCAATCACGTACGCAGCCCGGTCAACTCAACCGGGGGGGGGGGGGGGGCTGTTTGGCCTTTTCCGGCTTGAGTCAAAAGTACAGACATGATCTTATCGTCAGTTATCAATCTCATCAAATCAATCACATCTAATCAGATTTAGCAATCTCCGAGACCGGCTCCTCCACCCTTGATGGCGATGCTGGCTTGGCAAGCCTTCCCAACACAAATCGAGACCATGGGCCTGCGCAACCAAAGCCCGCTCGCGTCTCCTCCTCGTACGCACGCCTCTGTCTCATCCTCATTTCCCACTCGCGACTGTTCGTAAATAGTTTACTTTCCTAAGGCTTCCCCTTAAGCCTCCTGGCTACCGTTGTGCTGCTCCACCGCTGCCAACACCCCTTTATATGGCATGGGTTCGATCTGATAACTTACTTCTCCTCTTCATCAAGCCCGTTGGCCACCCGACACTCTCGTACCTTCGGCTACTGACCTTATTCACTAGGTCCGTTCGGTGACTCCCGGTTTTGTGTTCACCCTATTTCAATCGCTCCCAAACAGCTCCCTACCGTCACTGTCATGTCCTGCTGGTGTCGCTCGTCTGGTTTGCTTGCTCCCCGACCCATGCTGTTACTTTGGGCTTGGAGCTCATGCACAAGGCATCTGAAACTATCCAAAGAATCCATACTTCTAGGTTTCCGGTCATGACTCACCGACGGAAACCAGGACGAACTTCGTCTGCGCCATTCGGGATTCAGAAGCCAAACTCCTGCGATATTGTTGCGTTGCCATGGGTTTGTCTTAATCTGAAGTCTTCACTTGCTGCCGTGGGTGCGAGTACTTCGTATGTCAAAAATACACGTCAGAGACTACCCCATCTAGTATCGTGGGGCCTCTGGCAAGACCATTCCTTCTCAGCTTCCCATGTCCGCCCCAGCACCTTCGTATTCGCACGTGGACTTCGCATCACTAAGCCAATTCACATCGACAAGGTTCATCGATCACAGTGCGTACGTACATACACCAGCCACTTGGTCTCTCCACAACGAAGGGTACGGCGCCAGTCCGAAGGCGCGTTCCTGCGTTTCCGCCACCCCAGTAGTCGGTCCATTAGCCATT
This sequence comes from Colletotrichum somersetense, assembly GCA_030867255.1. Taxonomy (NCBI): domain Eukaryota; kingdom Fungi; phylum Ascomycota; class Sordariomycetes; order Glomerellales; family Glomerellaceae; genus Colletotrichum; species Colletotrichum somersetense. The sequence goes on along the minus strand of MU843463.1, from coordinate 255,863 downwards.
GCCCCGGGACTAGCGTAGTCCAGCCCTGGCTCTACGTACAGAGCGTATAGGGATCGCTGCCAATTCATCTCGGCTGTCTCTTGGGTACTATCTGTCCAGACGAGCACGATGCCATGATATGAATTGTACTGCCGATTTGGTTGGAGGTGGCCTGCTGCCAGACACCATAGTCCCCGTTTTATTTCGATATGTTGGTTCATGGAGAGCCTTGGGATGTTGTGGAAACGAGATGATGAACAAATCCGCTGTCAGAGGGTCATTTGGCCGTCGGAAGACCTATCAAAGGCCGGCCGAGGGCCAGCCGAGTTATCTGCTGTCAGGTGTTGGTCCCTGATCAGGGTGTTCGGTCCGCGAGTGCTCGACTGCTACGGCACGGAACGTGTGGCGTGTCTATCGCTTTTTTCCTTCACTACATAATCGTACACTAGTAAGCGTATACTGGTAAGTATGCAGTGAATTGTCACCTGGTTGCTACCCATCATGAGTCTTGGAACGGCCCAGGACGGCAACAAGCAGCACCTGTCCTGGTAGTCAATATCTCCGCCAGTCCTTTTATACGTACTCAAGACATTAATGATCCCTTATCCAACGTCAGGTAGATGCCGGTCAGATCACTATTGGCAACTCGGCGTCATTGCTCATTGGTGCAGCGAACCTCTGTTCACGGTGACAGTCGTATATGCTGGAAAGGCCATGCAGAGATATCGTTGTCCCCGGAAACAACTTTGGGCGCTGCCGTCGACCCATCAACGCAGGTCGATGCCGCTCGGGACTCTATATGGACTCTCTACAACGGGTCTCTACGACATCGGTGGCTCTCTATTCTCATCGCCGTCGCCGTGGATGGTGCCTTGAAAGTAATAGACGTGCTCAGTGCGCTCTAAAGCTTGTAGAATGGCATAGCGTGGATGTCTAGCACGGAAACAGCTGAGAGAAACAATCTCAGTATTCCAAATCGCTAGCCAGACCACTTTCTTCTTTCGTCTCAGATACGACCAATCTTCAATCATCGACTATTCACGATCACGTCAGGCTGCACCTCGTCCGCAGATAGAAGGAATTTCGCCACTTCCCCCTTCTCAAAGACATGAAATCGTCAGCCGGCTTCGGCTTCCTGAGGACCGAACCACCGGCAACGCCTCGGGTACATGAAGACCTAATATCCCAAGAGCTGTACGCGTCGTCGACGGGATCAAACCCGCAAACAGTACAACCAGCCTGCCATGAAACAACAAGCCGAAGAACCAGAGCCAACCAGAGATGAAAGTCCCAGTTGTTAAAGTTTGTCTCACGAGTCGTGGAATGTTTGTTCCCCGAGCTGGTTCGTCCTCGACCTTTTCCCGGGCCACATGCAGCGTCGCGTCTTGTTCATAGGTCGGGCGTACAAGAAACGAGTTAACGGATACATTATCAAGATAAGTAACCAATAACTTTGCCAGAGGCGACCTCATCGATATACGATTCGTATATGGGTGCGTACTGCGGACGCTTGAGATAAGTTCCCAGGGCGCTGCTGGTGGATCTGGTTCAGCCTCGTGGAAGACTGCTCAACTCTTGGCGTGCGGCAAAGGTTGTCGATTATAAAGAAATACACAGCGCAATGTATTTCCACTAGAAGACCCAGAGTCTGTAAGTCTTATTGCCTGTCTTCTTGCAACGCACGCCGTTCAAGACCTCAACAGGTCTTCAACAGGGGTTTTTTTGGGGGGGGTTTTTTTTTTTTTGCTACATAAAGGTTCCAATGCGCGTTGTCTTTGAGGTTGAGCAAGGAGACATCCGATGCCCCCGGCCGCGCCCTGTATATTAGCGATCGCAGATCGAGAAGAACCAGATGCGTTGGGGCAACCTCTCTCCTCTGCAAGCGCAATCAACAGCCTGCGGAGTTTCTGGACATTGTGAAAAAACATGGAAAGAGCAAGCCCAAAGACCAAGATACGACACCTTATCCCACCTACTTCACCAACTTGTGTTCCAAAGGGCTGAGGACGATACACCAGCGTCATATGATGTATTGCGCGGAGCCAAGACCAGTGATGGCTGTGAACCCCGGGGAACCAAAAGTCAGATGCCACTCCTGTGACGCGTTCCCGTGTCCTGCATTACGCTCATACCATCAAGAGGCACGCGCGAAATATGGAAGAATGAAAGTGAGTCAGTCTGTTACCAAGCTACCGGGTGTTGTTACCTCAAGCTTTTCCCAGGAGGACTAGTTGGTGTGCCACATCCGAGTCAAGGCTCGGGATGCGCCCGAAAGGATAGCAGTAAACGCAAATTCCGTCACAACTTTATGTTCAAGTCGCCGAAGGAGCCAGAAGGACAGACGATCAGACAATCAGACTCTGGACCTACCGTATTTTGATTTCTATGCTAAGTGGTCATTACGCTACTAAAATAACCGCCCTTAGTATTGTCTAGCTCGAACTTGAACTAGAGACCTTCGGTGGAGGAAACGAGGCCATTCGAACGTGGCCCGGCTAGCCAGAAGCTAACAGCATGAAGGTTGGACCTGGCGTCTTCGAGCTACTTTACCAAAATGCCAAATGAACGAGTTGTCGAGATCCAATGGGGGGGAGGGACGTGTGCACAAGTTCCGAGCGTTTGAACAAGGCGTGCCCGGGGAGGTGGGGTGGGGTTGCCAGTGTGTGCGCGTTTGTGCTCTGGCCACAGGATGCTGCCGACTCGTTCTCATGAGTCGGGAGTAAGTAGACTTTGGTGGCCGGCTTGAGTGCCGAAGTCTGAAGGGTCTTGGTCATTCATTGTGGTGAATATGTGTTGAAACGAGTATCGGGTGGAGTCAATCAACCCTTGCTGGCCCTGGCGATATATATCCCTCACAGCCACTGGATCACGTCGAAGATCGTGGCGGACATAGCTCAGTTGGGAGAGCGTCAGACTGAAGCGGATTTGGATCCGAGAAACTTCATTCAAACTATCTGAAGGTCGTGTGTTCAATCCACACTGGCCGCATCTTCAATTTTTGCGCCAAGAAGGTCCAGTCCCGCTGGCTACCACCAACCACTTGGGACAGACAGACAAGACGGGTGGATATAAATAATAATAATAAGGATGGAACTCGTCGAGAACTCTATTTTTGTGCTGCCGATCTGATCTGCATGCCTGCTTGGACTTCCTTCGTCTTGGCAGTTGGTCAAATATGCTCTCTCGATCGATAATGTCTGACTTGCTGCTCCGTGAATACCAGAAACCAGCCTCTGCCCGCGATTTTATTCAAATGGAGCTGCCTGCATACGGGAGCAACGAAACTCCGGTGCGTTGATACAGGATTAGGCGTTCACCGAGTGTGGCGGAGTGGTTTCCTTCCATTTGTCCATTCATTGCCATTGTTCACTTCTGATACCTGGCGGCCGATGCCGTGCCGCGTCATCAGGAACTGGATAGATATCATGGGACTGGGACCTGTGCTGCTTATCTGGATGGACGGACCCTTGCCTGATTCAATGATTGGGGACCAGGTTCAGACGGGGGCAGATGGGTAGTCTGTCGTTGGGATTTCCCCTTATGGAAGTGCACATTCGTGTATCGACACGTGTGGCGACAGGAGGGTAATCAGCCCCCAAGTCGTCCGGTCAGTATGAGGAGCGTAGCTCCATGCAAAGAACGGTCAACGAAAGTTGGCAAGTATCGCGGCAAAACCGCGGATATCGTCTATGTTCACGGGCTATCCGGCATCGACGACGACATTGATGCGTTATTTTCTTTTCGGCCCGGATTGGCGACGTCTGCTCACTGGTTCCCAACGTTGTGAGAAATGGTTATGCAGCACGGTAGGTGAAGCACACGTAGTCCTCGGAGCCGACAACACAACAGCACCGTAACAGACTTTGCAGATGTGGAAGCCGGCTGCCGTCTTGGCAGACAGGCAGCATGGTTATGGACTGCTCCGGTGCAACCAGTATGTAGGTAGGTATTTACATTGGAGTTTCTGACATCCACCAAAAACGATGCCTGCACGGAAAGGTTCCTCAAGTGAGAAAAATACGAACCCTTGTCAGGGGGACAACAACAACGACGACGACTGGGGGCGGGCTTGGCAGTGTGTTATTTGCTTCAAGGGATGATCGTGGACGAACCGTGAGCAATTGTATTTGGTGGCCATGTTCCCTGCATGTCGCATACCCCTTCCAGCTTTGGGAATCATGTCATTTGTGTGGTATCTAGATGCGCCGCTTACCTCAGGGCTCCGTGCACGTAGTGAAGGAGAACCGCTAGGCATTGCGGGACATCGGTTAATCCTGCCCTCGCGGAGGATTACCCATGCACCTATTCTGGGACATCATCCTTAGTAGGCAGGGTATGTGTTTCCTCCTAAAGTTGCAGCAACCCTTGTGTATTCTGGCAGCGAAAGACGCCGTGGTGATTTCAGCTGCGAGGGAAAATGTACAAGTTTGGGCCATTGTGTGGAACGGAGTAGAACAAAGACAATGAACAGCCCGGACAGAGATGGCGACGCCCATGACTATGCCGTCGATGAGGGTTAGATACCTAGCGGCAGAATCCGAGACAAGGCTTCATAGTTGTCAAGGAATACCCGGTTGTTGTCGGTCGGTTGGTTGTCACATCGTCAAAGCAGGCGGCTCTGGTGTTGGAGATGTTGTACTTGTACCTAGCTGGAGGCGGGCGGCACGGGTGACTCCCCGTGCAAACCTTTTCAAAGTTTGCTCGTCGTAGGAAATCTGTACAACCAACCAGGTTGCCAGGTTGGGCGATATCGAATATCGGATTTCCCAGACATGTTGCATGGGTGGGACGGAGAGAGTGGGCTCGGGGGCAGATCCCAAACTCGGACGCAACGGGCAATAAAAGCGCGTAATCGAACAAGTTCATAGTGTAGAATAAGAAAAAAGAAGGAGAAGAAGCTTATTGAGAAAGTCGAGGCGGCGCTTCGAGAAGGCAAGGCCTGGTGGGTTGAGGTCAGAAGATGGTCGGAGATGGGATGAATGTGGAGGAGTTGCGCAACACTAACAATTTCTGGCGCGTCTCGGCCGCTAAGCGAGCCGAAAGATGCCCCTGGATCCGTGCCAGAGAGACGTACATCACGAAGACTAGAGACTGTTCTTGGATGTCTCTTCCGGGGCGAAACGGGAGAAAGAGTACTTGAGAATACATACATACCTGTATGGGTCCCTTTTCTTTTTCTTTTTCTTTTCCCCCAAGAGGGGTAAGCACGTGCAGGAGACAGCTGCCCCTTCTCCAGGGGAAGTTTACCTAACACATCAGTGACCAAAGCACCTACTCATTATCAAGGTTAGGTATTCGCACAACGTCAACATCAACATTGGCAACAGTAGTAACCACGAGACCGGCTGGGTCAAGGGATGCAGTTGACGCAAGGACGCCGGGCGATGGATGGTAATTCAAACGTACGCATCAGCCACTAGTGAGTCGATGCTTGGGGCTCTTCTTTGAAGCACGGCTGGTGGCAGCAAGCTAAAATCCGGAGGTGGCAGCTCCCGAACGACTCCTGCTAACCTCCATGTTTCAGATGCGCCTGGCAAGTCCGCGAAACTGCCCTCGACGCCCAAGGAAGCAGAAGTCGATCACGTCCCAGTCGGTCCAAACTCCCAAACCCTCCGGATTTCACTCGTGCCCAGCTCAGGCGCAGGGACAAGCCTACCGGCCCCGATAAGGCGAGGTGCCGTCGGGGTCGGGGTTGCTTGTGTTGTGTTTTGGCCCTGTTGCCGGGAGGGCAGAGTGGGAAGCCCTGTTGCATGTCGTCTGTGTTTCTGGTATGTGCGCTCGCGCGCCGCGCGCCGTATCGATTTTCGATTTGATCTGTACCTTTCCTTTCTTCTGGATTTGTCTTCTTTCGGTTTAATCATAGCTTCCACTGCTTAAGAGACTCAAACCACCATCTTATCTTATCTGTTTTTCGTCCTCTTCGACCTTGGGACTCGCGATATTTGAAGGCCGACACCAGCTACAAACCGGATCACTACTTGAAGAGACTGGGGGACGAACGGGGCGCTGCCAAGCAATCAACTCTTGTCGACTCCTGGCGTTCGTTTACCTGGCTTTGTCTCCTGTCGAAAACGAAAAACATTTATGCCATCATTAGGCCGTCGACTTTGCACCAGGCCTGGCTGGTAGTTTGCTCATTCTAATGGCCAATGTGTTGGAGACATACCTAAGTCGTCATACTTCCCCTCGCGCCGCGGGAAGGCAACTTTTATTCATTCGCGATAACGAGGCGATCTGATTTCGACATTGCCTGTGTCAACACGGTGTCGCTCTAATTCCCCCCCAACCTCTTAGAACCGATCCTTTACGCATACTCCAATGAATCAGACATCAACCATGTCGTCCATGCCAATGGAACTCAACCTGCCTCGCGTGGTATCTGGGGGCCGGCACGTTAGCTATTATGTCGCCATCAGCACGATACTCGTGGCAGTCTGGCTGTTTCAGTCCCGGAAGAAGACGCTCCCCAACATGCCTTTCTACAAGGCCGCCAAGACGAAGTGGATGTTTGACGCAGAGACGTTGATCCGCGATAGCTACAGCAAGGTACGCTGACGCAGTCAAAGTTTTGTTGTCGTTGAGTTACTTATAGCATCTTTAGTTTCGCGATACCGTATACCAAATCAAGGCCACGGAGGGTCTGCAAGTACTGGTACCTGCAAGCCTGATCGGGGAGCTCAGAGGCTTGCCTGAAGACATCCTTAGTGCAACGGAGGCCGTAGATGAGGTATGTCTCTAGTATCATGTCACTCGCCCATCATACTAACCATCTAGGCCATGTTGAGCAAATACACAAACTTCACCTTGGGTGACCACGCCGACATGCTGTCGACACTCGTAAGGTGCAAGCTTTCACAGAACCTTGCGCGTCTTGTGCCACAACTCAAGGGAGAGCTCGAACACGTCGTGGCTACAGAGTTTCCTGACTGCAATGGTAAGCCGGCGACTGGCATCTTGACCGCTCAACACTGATCATTCTAGATTGGACACCGGTAAAATTCCAGCCTTTCGCGCTTCGAGCTATCGCACGGATCAGTGGTCGAGCCTTTGTTGGCCCTGACATCAACCGACAGGAGCAGTGGATGGACATTAGCATTAACTTCGCCATCCACGTCTTCATTGCCGTTGTGAAGATGCAGCTGTTTCCCGAATGGGCCCGGCCTATCGCGCAGTATGGGGTGTCTGAACTGAAACAAATTCGCAAAGACGTCGACAAGGCCAACGCGATGCTGAAGCCAATTATCGAAGAGAGGGTGCGGGATCTGGAAATGCCGAGCGGCGAGAAGTCGCCAGATGACTTGATTCAATGGCTTGTCGAAGCCCTACCGGAAGATGAAAAATTGGACATAAGGTCTCAGGCACACCTACAGCTCATTTTGGCGGCCGCCTCAATCCACAGTACCAACAATCTGGTCACCGACTGCATTTACGATCTCGCAGCGCACCCAGAGGCGCAGGACATGCTGCGGGAGGAGGCACACCAAGTTCTCGAGGTTGAGCACGGCTGGGCAAGGAAAGAGAGCATGGCTAAGCTGAAGAAGCTGGATAGCTTTATGAAGGAAACCCAGCGACTTGCAGGAAACATTAGTGAGTTGAACGTGACAGGTACCAAAGCCCGGACTAACAACTCTCAGCATCCTTCATCCGTAAGGTCGTCAAGCCAATTGACCTCTCTGATGGAACTCACTTGCCCCCAGGCACCAAGGTGCTTGCGCCACAAGCTGGCATTTCGCACGATGAACGATATTTTGAGGATCCCGATACGTTCGACGCGCTGCGGTTTTACAAACTACGACAACAGTCCGAGGAGGATGCCAACCGGTGGCAATTCACCAGCATTAGCGACACCAACATGAATTTTGGCGCCGGCAAGCACGCCTGCCCTGGCAGATTCTTTGCAGGGAACGAGATCAAGCTGGTCTTGGCATATTTCCTGCTCAACTACGACATCAAGCTTAAGGACGGGGAGACGCGGCCAAAGCCAACTATCATGGTAATGAGCAAGTCGCCTGACCCCAACGCGGAGGTCTTGTTCCGGAGGCGGACAGTGGCGCTCTGAGCGCGGTAAAGCAAAAGAGATGGATCGATACAAACGAGGCGTGTACACAACCTTGGTAATGGGAGGGAAGGGACCTCCCACGAACCAAACCGCAGAGGTGCCGTGCATACGCCGCGTTCTCGGGTTTTTGTTGGCGGGTCTGGAGCTTCAGGGTCTGGAACAGGTCGATCAGAAAGGGCTCGTGGAGGAAATACCATTGTACATATGACTACAGATACATATATGACCAATCTGTCCATCGCGGAAGTGCCGCGTATAGACATCAATAGAAGCAAGCACAGCGAGATCTTACTTTAGAGTCGTCCGTTTGTTTCTTGCTGCTTGTTGCGTTTGTAAAGGACACTATTTAATTAGATAGGAAAAGAAAAAAATATGCTTCGCCGAAGCTCATGGGGCGCCGCTTTGGTTGATTTCTACCTCCTTAAAAAAGGCGGGTGGGTGCTTGGAAGGTTAGTGATAGTATTGTCTGGCTGTGGCGATGCTTAGAAGTAGATATCTACTGAATCGTTGAACAAAAGAGTAATATCAAAGAAACGACGCTATGTTTTGGTTATAACTATAAGCGCAGCCCTATATAAGATAATAATAGTATCTATACTTTTAGTAGCTTAGAGGACCTAGTACATTGTTATGTCTACTGATATCTAAGTTTGAACATGCTCAATATTATCTAGGGTACACTATATAAGAAGTAAAAACGCCCAATTAAACAAGATACATAATATCTTATATACGCCTTGTTGGCTAAGTGGTATAGCGTCTCACTAGTAGCCTAGTGACATGAGAAGATCGGCGGTTCGATTCCGCCACGAGGCACAACAGCATAATTTTTACTTTTTATCTCTCCTACCAGGAGTAATAGGTCCACACACAGTTAGTTATTTATGTGAAAAAAAAGGCTATGTTTACTACTACATATTTAGTAATAAGAACGTTTTTTCTTGTAGGTAAAGTAGTAACTAATGTATTTAGGACACTACTAACAGTGAATGTAAAAGTAAAAGAGACATACATTTCTTCCCCTTATTTACATAGCCCTGCTAAGTCTACGTACAGATCAAACACATTGTAATGAACCATCTTGGTGTACTTGGACAAGTCCATCCATCCACTTAGTGGAAGAAGAGGTATTAACTACTACGCCTTTATGTAAATACGTCCTTGTCTCGATCATCCTTGCAACGGTTTGTCACAATGCATTCACCAGACCACGCCGAGCAAGCCGCCTCGACCTGTCCATGGTTTGCAGGGTCCTCCCGGTTCGATACTTGTCAGCCGAGTGCGAAATGAAAGTGGAGAGAGAGAAGGGTGATCTGCCCCCCTGCGTATTGGTCTACTTTGGCAACACGGAAAACAAAGGTTGTTCCATCTGGTTGGGCTTGCCTCGTATGCCCGTAGGGCTGGCCACTTGCTACTGGGCGGCTCGGCGCGGCGAGTATCTGGGAGGACCGCCGCTTGTCCGTGTCGACAACGACGGAGGAACTTGTCAACAATCATCCATGCCTGTATCACCTAGAACAGACGACGGACAGGCAGGACGGGAAGGGAGATAGTCGTCGGAGTTTGGCTTGCGATAGAGCAAGCCGAGCTGGAATGGTCGGAAAACCGAGCAGACGTACCCCCCGCAAGCTAGACAAGCTGACTGCATTAGGAGACTAGCAAAGTGATCGTCATCGCTAGAAGCAGGCTGCAAGTTTTCCTGTTGATATCGCCGGAATACATGTTGACAACCACCACCACGTCCCTTCCCTCTTTCCCACCGCAATCTGGGCGCCAAACAGCATCTGAAAAACAATGTTATGCTTCCCCCGATGCCCGTTGAGCTTTTCATGACGCCCCATGACTTGATCGGAACGTGGCGTCACACCACCACCGCTGCCGATGCTGCCCGCAAAAGACATCGTAGCCTCATGCAAAACAGGATATCGACGAAATTGGAGTTTTCAAAGTCTCCCGCCACGTGTGGGTATGTTGTCTTCAGCCTTGCGGGTGCATACCAGGCCGGTCACCATCCGCGTGGATGCAAAAGGCCCCGGGAAGCTTTGCAACTCTCACAAGTACGATTCCCAAACCGCTTCATCCAATCCGGCCATCGCCGCTAGATGTTGGTCCCAATTACAATAAATAGTGTGCTTGTATATCTAGGCTGTCATCACTATTATGTCAAGGATGTCTGGTTGGTCATGCCGCTGTCCAAGCTTCAAGAAAGAGCCCGAGAAGGCTGTCACACATGTCTGCCAAGCTTCTTGTGACTCGGCTGCAGTCTCGCGCCAGCTATCTCACTTGCTCGCGAAGGTGCCCTGCGTCCACGGCAACCTACCGTGAACTGACCCCTTCCGTCCGATGGGTGCATTCTTCATAGCGCCATCCGAAGCGGGACGGCGGAACTGATCACATGTGTGTGTGTGTTTTGCTTGATGGCCCCTCACTTCGCTCTGCTCCGCACTCTCTGTTCTATTGTAGAATGCTGTGCAGGACTTGCATTAGTCCCTCGCTAGATAGCGCTCAAGTACCAGTACATCGGCTGTCAGATTTACAATGCCATACTCCTCCATGGCTCGTCCCGACATGTGTGGGGATATCGCTCCCGCGCGCTAGTCAAGGTGATGGGTGACTGGATGTCGGCTGAACGGGCTAATTTGTGCTGCGAACTCAATTGCTCTCCAATGAGTACTAATAATAAAGTCAAGAAAAAACATGATTGCAACCACCCCACGGAAGAGAACCACGAATTCCCGATATAATCTGACAGACAGCATAACCCATGATCCAATCTATAAAGCAAAAGAGCACATGCAATGTCTTATCTGTACATACCAAAAACACTGGGTATCAAAAAGGCCGCCCAAATAAAGCAAATGCGTCATCTGAATCCACATATGACGAATTTATTTAGCCTTGTGCCGTTTGTATCCAAGGTTCGCAAGTCCGCATCGATCCCGACGCCGCTTAAAAGGTGAAATAAATAACGCGCTCGCTAATCAAATCCATCAAATTGCTGGCGGCCAGTTCGTGTCCTCATAGCTTGTCTACTGTCGCCCGTCCATTTTCGGTCGATGCTCTCGGCGGCGTAGAAGATTGCGTGATATACTCTGGAGGCTCCGAGATATGCTCAGGAATTGCCTCGTGTCCAGGCCATACTCTGCCGCTTCCAGTAAGCGGGCCAAAGAACTCGTTTGACGGTTTCACCGCACCGTCTCTCCACCAGTGGAAGAGGACGTCTTGCTGCCAACGGCAAAAGTTCTTAATCTTTAATGGGATCGTCTGAGTGAAGGTCGAGTAGAGAAGCTCGACCGCAAGTGGTGAGGTCCGCAGCTGGTGCAGGAGCCACCTGGTGATGAAATCGGACTTGTCCTCTCCTTTAAACTCGGTGATCAATCTGGAGATGCCATATTCCTTTTGAGCCGCGCACAGCTGTTGGTTCCTCGCTGGGCTGTCGAGAGGGACTTTGGCAGCGCGTTTCAGCTCGTCCAGAGCCGTCAGCGGTTCCGGTCGGAGAACGTGATCTGGGTGAGACAAAAGCTCCGGGAACTGCCAGTGGGCGAGGGTCCCCGACTCTGGAGGAGGACTGTCGAGTGACAGATCATCTCCAATGTTGGGGTCGAGAGCATATGCGATTTTGAAGGATGGATGCTTTTTCATCGCCCCCTTTTGCTTGCAAATCTCCTTGAGCTTGTCAACCTCCTTCGCAAGGTGGTCGACATGTTGTCGCTTCTCGCGTTCTTCTTCCGGAAACTCGTCCATGAACTCAATCTCTTCCGCGCTAGGCGGCTTTCCAGCAGACCGTTTGACATCCATGCTGTAGGTGTATTGATTGTGGTAGAGGAGGAGATCATCGTACTCTTCTCTGGCGTTACTCAAATCTCCGACTGCAGACACGAGATCCTCCCAGAGCGGATGGGCATCGTCAGTTGGCCCATTACGAGAAATGCCGGTCAGCTCATAAGGTATGTCTGTCGATTCCTCAGCTTCGCTGTCTTCGGATTCGTCCGCGTAAGGGGTCGGTCGAATGTTCCTCCCGCTTCCTGCGGCCAGAAGGCTAAAAAATCGCGTCTCAATTTTGATGAGTTCGACCTCCTCCTCATCCAGAGCGAATTCGTGTCCCTCATACCCGGACTCGAGCCAATGATACTCTGTGCGAAGCGACTGCATTTCGGCAAAGCGTTTGTCCAGCAGTTCGTCAGACATGCCCGGTAGACCTTGCGGATCCCTAACAAGAATGGGGCGGAGCATATGCATAAAGGTGTTATCGGCTTCATCTTTCCTACGACGCAACTCCCGAAGGGCTTTGCGCTTGGTAGCCATGTCTTCTTTGAGTAAGCTCAGCCGTTGACGACGCTCCATCATCTGTGCCCAAAGCTCCTGGACACCATCGTCCTCTATAGAGACCACTGATGCTGCCGAAGAGGCATCGGATGCAACCAAGCTGGGGACAGAGCTCCGGGAAATTTCAAGACGTGAGACCTTATTCGTGATAGAATCGGTCAGTTGCTTTCTTTCTTGCTCAAACGTCCGGCCTTTAGCACTAGGCAAAAGGGGTGGAAACGTGGTCCTATTATGATGATCAAAGTAATCGGCATCCATAGAGCTGGTTTCGGACTCTGAACTGGTGTACTCTTGGTGCCATGATCCTGAGGACAACGACATTGATGGAGAGAGACTTCGTTGAATCGAGAGATTGACAGCTCCTCTAATCTCGAGGCTCGTATCCGGAGTCGACAGCGGTGGGGGTGGAGGTGGAGGTGGTACATGTAGGAGCGTGGTTGATACAGGTTGTCGGAGTCCGAGATGAAGCGGCGCGGACGGCGGCGGCGGAGGAGGAGGAGGGAAATGTTTGGACATGTAATCTGGTCTTTGTCGATCATCTCGAGACGCAGGACGTAGAGTGGTCGGGCCCAAAGCCTGGAAGGCAGTGCGGTGGTGATTAGATATATTAGGGTCTATTCGGATAGGTACAGAGGCCATCGACGAGTCATGGGAGACTGCGTTCGGTCGCATCGACGCTGGCAGAGGAGGAGGAGGAGGAGGTCGTGGTCGTGGTGGTCGTGGAAGAAGCCGGTCATGATCATTATTGGGGTCATCGGTAGACTTCACTTCGAACGTTATATCATGCTCGTGAGATGGATCATCCAGTGACGGGCTCGAGGCAAAGCCCCGTCCATCAGGGTAGTCGATTGTGGCCATGAAGAGAAGCTATGGTGCGTGCAGGACGCGGTACTGTGCCATGGCTAAGAGGTGTTCCGACGGACGCGAGAAAGGGTAAGAGAGAAGTTGACGTTGATTGCCCTGCAATCGAAAGGCAATAGTGAAGCGAGCGAAAGCTCGAAATTGTCGTCGTGGACGTGGTTGACGCGGCTCGTTCCAGTCACCACCATCCGCAGATGCTGCTAATTACGGTTGCATGCCAGCAGCAGCAGTAACGACGACGACGTATGAGAAGGATGACAACAGTCGTGAAGCCGTTGGAGGAACCACCTTGCCCCTTTCCGGTAAGCTGACCCACCTTCCTCCCGGGTCGTAGGCCCCCCTGTTCTAAGCGGAGACCGACCAGGAGTTTCGCCGCTGCCCATACTGACACTAAGCCAGATGTGTCAGCTGGTCTTGAGCTCCCGTGGGGGGAGGCCGTCAACGGTCCACGTCCAGGTGGATACAGACTGCGCGGGGTCGTGGTGACTCCTCGTGCTACTGGTGGGAAGGCATGCCACACCCGGACGCAACTCGACGAAAAGCGCAGCCTGATCCCGCCGTCCTTTTCCAATCGCTTGTACCGGTACGGCAATTCCATCAAACATGCGAGCCAACCGCCGCAAGCCAGCAAATCCCCTTCGGGCCTTCATACAGCAGGGATGGGGCGCTCCTTGGGTTGCACTCCAAACAGCGGAGAGAACGAGACGGGGGGGTCCCATATGTGAGACCACTGCCAAAGAACCTCTTGCGGCTGTTGTTCTGTCACTTGCTCCACGCGGGAGTGGAATACCTGATGCGTAATGAGAGGAGGTTCTTATCGACCCTGAAGGGTTAGAGCCGGGAAGAAAAGGCAACCACACCGTGCCACACCCTCTTCTTGTTGTCTCCGTTCCGACTCTCGTCTTCCGTCCCCCGTTTCCCGACCTTCTTCCTCTCTCACTCCCTCAGCTTGGGTCCGACCTTCCAGCCTAGCAATTACTCACCCAAGCTTAGGATTCAGGTGTCCTGCAAGACGATGCAGGCTCGCTGAAGCTCATATCACCCCTTCTGTAGAGAACTGTCACCCTGCGCCAGTAAGATCTCCCAAGATACGTCACGCGTCGCCGTACAGCTACTCCAGCCAATTGGGTGGGAATTCCCATTTATCCTGCCGCGTCCCCGACGCCTGGAGGTTCGGCTTGTCTCTTGTCTCTTTCCTTTGCGGCTCAAGCTGACGCTGCTATCAAGACGCCGTCTCCATCCCGAGCCCGGCCCTACTTGGTGGCCCACTGATGACCGACGCCGATACCTACAAGTCTTGAGTGTCGACACATGATGCCATCATGAAGTCAAGCAGGTCCAGCAAAAGCAAGTCGAAGAGTAGCGGCGGAGGTGGTGGTGGCGGAGGAGGAAGTAGTCCGTGGAGCGATTGGATCTGGTCGCCCGAACACGGGAAATACTATATGTATTGCATGATGAATGGTAGGTTGTGAACCCAAAACAAGTCGAGATATCGCTGACCAAGACAGGTCAGCACAAATACCACTGGCAAGATACAGAAGCCACTCCACAACAACCTGTCGAAACAATCCCACGTGAGCAGCCAAATGTTGAGGAAATAACCAACGGCTTCGACAACCTGTCAACATCCGCTTCTATAACAGACAGCGATTACAGCTACGCACCGCAAGGCGATGACGGGACCAGTGAGTTGGTAGACGATGCCCAAGCTTGCTTTGGCTTACACAATGCAGATACGTCTTATACGTATCCAACTTCGACAACATCATACGACAATTCGAGTCGGTCAAGAAAGGGCAAGGAGACTGTGTACGAGTCGCAGCCGCATGATGGAGATGATAGTCCACCCGAAGATCCAGCCCCGCCGTTGGACCCTTTTTGGGGCGCCAAGCAGGAGGCTCCCCAGGGCTATGTGTCGGACCCGGCTGCGCATCAGGATCAAGATTGTACAGGCCCTCACTCATGCCAATGATAAGCGACTGACAATTTAGTAGTCTTACCACCTCAGAACAGTACGGAGAGCATGTACAATGAACACGAGGTGTACACCGCAGCCCATGATTCAGGTGCAACCGCTCATAGTCAAGGCAAGCCTTCCGGGTTCGTGCTAGAGGCCGAACTGACGTTACCAGACTCGGGATACGGGACAACAGACACAAATGACTACGATGACGCAATCCTACAAGAAGCTTTGGCGGAGACATACGGAAAAGAGAGTCAAGGCGGACCATCAACAGAGCCAGCGTATGGTGGGTTTGATCGCATTTGCCAAGTACCAAGTCAGGTATCTGACTACAACAGCAGTATACGCAGATAGTGAAGATGACGGCACGCGAACACCAACAGGCCCAACACCCCCTGTGTCTCATACTACGTCTTTTGCTGAGTCAAGTCGCATCAGTGGAACAGTCGGCACCAACGAGGATTTGGACCCAAGTAAGTAGCCTTATGAATGCCGGTATTGGTCTTAGCTAATCACGTATAGGATACGTTGTCGAACCGTCACACAAATTTCGTCCCGGATCGGTTAGTGGTGCGACTCGGTCTACATCTCATATGGCTAATTGTACTAGATCTTTAAAGTTTTGTGGTGTGAGCCGTCAGGCACAAGCCTCGGAGGGACGCCGACCATATCCGATCGAAAACCAATTCAAGATCGTTACGGCGGTTCCCTCTTCGTCGGTTTCCGCCGCTTCGTTGTGGTTGCCAATGACGAAGGTCATTGTACCTGTGTGTGAGTGTTGCTAGACCTCATATTGGTTTCTTATACTGAACATTACAGACCTATCCTTACCTACCAAGGCAAGGCCTGCAAAAAGAAGGGCGTGAAAGCTCACAAGCATGGTATGGTATATCACAACAAACCCCACCGGCCGCTGCAGAATGAGCCAGAGCTCGGGTTCGCTCCCGTGCGAGCGAGACTTACAGTCGATGGAGAAAAACTCGATAAAGCTTCTCGTGTCAACTACTCGAAGCTTGTCACTATTGAACACAATGTCAAGGTCTTCTTCATTGGCCACATCAGCCCTGAAGCTTTGGACGACTTTGCGGATGCTGTCGACACATGCTGGGAAAGGAAGACGCACTCGCATCGTAGATCGAAGAGATAAGCAGACGATTTGTTTGCGAACGATTTCTGCGTCTTCGTCATGACAGTCGCACAGTTTACGACTATATACGTTTTGATGAGCATACTTGTATGCTACTCTACCACGATTGGATGACAGTCTATTTCGCCGACAGTCCGGCCATCTCATGTTACTTTTTTTTTTTTTTTTTTATAAAAAAAGAAGGAAAAAACCCCCCTTTTGTCTTTAAAGCTTCGGCACGCCGAATTTGAACCATGTCGGAGAAGCTCGAGGAGTTGAAACCATCAACAGCATTGATGCAGACACTAGCATCAGTGGAGGCTATAGGCAAATTGCGTTAGCGGAAAACCTTACTATCTATATGATATTTATCTCGTTAGCACGAGAACGACCTTGAGCTTAATGACATTATACCTCCTATATCTCACTGTAGTGTACCAAGAGCAAGTGAATGGCCCAAGGATAAATATCAGTATAAGAGTAGGATAGAGAGAGAGAGAGACGTTTTGAAAGTAAACTTTTACTGTGGCATCTACACAAAAGGATACAGGACGTGTAGAGAGTCAGCCAAGCGTGACGTGCACAGCCTGCGCCGTGCATTCTAGTATGTAAGCGGAACTACCTAGATAGGTAGTTTGCTAATATAGGCATTCATGTGTAGCTCTATCTAAAGCAGCCTTATGACGAGCGTTGTATGAGGAGCTAATTTCACATCTTGCGCTAGGCATCCCAGAGTCAAAATGCTGTGCGTTGACAATCGACCCAAGCTTCGACCCCACGTTTCGCCCCTGTTGGGTGTGTGTGTGAGCAAACAACCGAGGCTCGGTATCTCTTCCCCGCAAACGTCACCGACCGGGGGGTGTCTAGCAGCCAGCCGGTAGGGGACAGACGCCGCATTCCTTAATCCCGAACCCCCTTTATATGTCCACTCTGTGCCTCCTGGCACATATCATTTTGACGTTGCCTTCTCTCCAATTGACCAGCAAACCGAACAAAATGGCCGAAGCACAGCTCAACGACTTCCCGTCCCTCTTCTCCCTCAAGGGTAAGGTCGTAGTAGTGACCGGCGGCTCCCGTGGGCTCGGCCTGCACGCCGCCTCAGCGTACGTCCATCCGTGCCAATCCACCCCGTGATGCTTCTCTCTAACTGGTGTCATGTACAGCTTCCTCCAAGCCGGCGCCTCCAAGGTCTTCATCTCCTCCCGCAAGGCGGCCGCCTGCGAAGAGGCCTGCAAGGCCCTCAACGCCCTCCCCAACCTGTCCCCCGGCGCCGTTGCCATCTCCGTCCCCGCCGACGCTGCCGACGTCAAGGGCGTGGAGCACCTTGTCGCCCAAGTGAAGAAACACACGGACCGCGTCGACGTGCTCTTCGCCAACGCCGGCGCCACCTGGGGCGAGGCTTTTGACACGCACCCCGACGGCGCTTTCGCCAAGGTCATGGACCTCAACGTCAAGGGCGTCTTCAACACCATCCGGCTCTTCACGCCGCTGCTGGAGAAGGCGGCCAGCACGGAGGACCCGGCGCGCGTCATCATCACGGCCTCGGTGGCGGGCCTGGGCATCGGCACGTTGGGCAAGCAGGGCACGTACGGCTACAGCGCCAGCAAGGCGGCGGTGATCCACCTGGGCAGGAACCTAGCGTTGGAGCTGGCGCCGAGGCACATCACGGTCAACTCCATCGCCCCTGGCTTCTTCCCGAGCAAGATGTCCAATGGCCTTCTCGAGATTGCGGGCGGCGCCGACAAGATCGGCAAGGGGAACCCCATGGGCCGGTTGGGACGGCCCGAGGACATTGCGGGCGCCGTGGTGTACCTCGCCAGCCGTGCAGGTTCGCACGTGAACGGAGAAGTGATTGCTATTGACGGCGGATCGTTGTGGCAGCGTGGGGAGCTCAATGTTTCCAAGTTGTAGTGGGGGCTGCTTTGCTGCAATATGGAGTCCGGGACAGGAGAGTTTGTTGTTGATGTCAAACAAAATGTGTATTATCGCGCCGATTGCCAGCCATGTCTGCACACCTACCGGGACCAAGGGTCCATCATGCCATTCTAAGATATCATCACCGTATGAAAACCATCTTTTCGTTACATAAACCCCACAGGTAGAAAAATGGTTTTGACCTGGACGCCAAGTCTAGAGGGGCTTCCTTGCCACCCAAAAGCTCGCGCGGTACGTCGTGTGCAGCATGCTCTCCGGGTCGTGGATGTACGGCGCCTCGATGCCCGTCTCGCGCCTCTCCACTTCGAACCCGACTCTCTCTACCAGCGCCATGACCTCATCGTCGCTGAGCTCGAAGCTGCCCGGGTCCGCGATGCCCGACGAGTTGTTGTAGTCATGCTCGCCGTCGCCGTCCGTATCGCGTCCGTGGTTCCCGGGGGCGTTGTTCTCGAAATGCCAGAGCAGCGGGCCGAAGTTGATGAGCACGCCCCCTGGGCGCAGGCAGTGCAGGATCGTCTCGAGGTAGCGCACGAGGTTGGGCGCCGTGTCGAGGAAGAAGACGGTGGCGACGGCGTCGTACGCGGCACGGTGGTCGTCGTCGGCGTACAGACAGAGGAAGTCGGCGGCGCACATGGACATGCTTCCGGCGGAGGAGCCCGCGGCGGCGAGGTGCGTCGCCGGGTGGATGTCTGGCACCGCGCAGCTGCGGAGGTGGTTCATCCGGGTGCGGTGGTTGGAGAAGGAGTGGGCCCAGGGGTAGATCTTGTGCTGCCCCGCGGCCTGTGTGCAGTTGAGGATGTACGATGAGGCAAGAAGCTGGTGGTAGGATATCTCGTTCCCCTCGGCGTCATGGCCCGCACGACAGAGCTCGAAAACGAGACGGCCGAGACCCGCACCGGGAACGAGGACCTTGAGAGGTTCCGTTGGGACCGACGGGGAAGACGGGCGTGCTCGACGCTCGCGGTCGACGGCGTCTAGCACGGGATCGTAGCATACACGCCGCTCCTCGGCCCCCTCGGCGGACCAGTCACGGTAGAATTGGCGGAGGGTGCTGCGGGCCTTGTCGGTGTCGTTGTGCTTGGCGACTCCGACCCAGGCATCAGGCAAGCGCGGCTCTTCCGTCGAGCCTTCCGGGACGAGGTGGAAAGAGCGCAGACCGTTGTGGGCAATGGCACGAGCGAGCTCGGCGTTGGACTCGATGGCCTCGTCGGTGCGCTCAAGGGTGTCGAGAAAGTTGAAGGGCGGCGCGGCAAGCATTTGCCAATGCGCCTGGGGCAGGGCGTAGAATGACTGCCGGCGGAGGTGGGTTACATTGAAATGTGCCACTTTGGCGTATTGGCTGGTGGGATATGTTAGTGAGGTCGACGTATGGGAGATGGATGTGGTACAGGTCATCGTGTGATTACGGGAGAATAATATCCGTTGGCTTCAGGTAGCAGACCAAGATGAATGCGGTCTCGCTCAACTCACTTATCGCTTGCCAGCCCGGGACACACACTTACACACACACATGGACGAGTTGAAAAGTTGGCACCGCCAGAGAAAACTCACAGGAACGAATCCAGCGCGCAGAATATGACTCTCGTCTCCTCCGGATCCTCAATCGTGTTCTCCATACCGCTCCATTGCTCGTCGTCCGCCATTGCTGCCGTTGTCTGTCGTGGGCCCTGCCGCTGGCCTTCTACCGATGTGTCTACTCTGGGCCAGTGACGGCGTAAGTGATGGCCGTATGGGTTAAACGGTACCCAACACTTTTAGCTGATTCTGAATTGTTGGTGGCCGGCCGGTGAGAGAGGGAATAGCTATGCTACTATGCTGCTGATGAGGGGCAATGGAGCAACCCCCACCAAATGTGTCAGCCGAGTGAGGGTCCGCCGTGAAAAGGGCGCGGAACTGGCTGGGTATGGAAGCTCGTGCGGTGTCCTGCAGGCACCAGATGGATGATCTCTACCCGCACCCGATAGTTATGGGGGGCTGTGAAATGAAGTGAATGAGTAGTCAAAGTGAGTCTGTCGGAAGCCCACGACCCCCTCCTCTTGCTCCTCCCCCTCCCCCACCGACAAAAAAAAGTCTCCTTTTTTATTTCTTTATTTTTTGTTGTTTTTTGATTGCTCCCCTCCCCGAAAGCGGCTTCTGCCATAGCTTGCATGGATGCTGTTGTTAAACTGCCTACCTACCCATGCTTACCTAACCGTAGGGCCAGAACGCTACAGCGTCGGAATGGCGGAATACCGAATACCTATTCAGCCATACCTACCTACCTAGGTACTAGGCCTGAGGTAGGTATAGCGCAACGGAACTCGTCACCCCAGCCAGGCCAGACTTGCATGCGTTTTCCCAACACGGTCATGGAGTAATAATTGCAGAGCAGGAACATGCTATTAGAAGGTCGCGTTCATTGATGAATACTCAGTGGCCTCCTCCCATCGTCAATCTACATGATCGCGTTGCTAATCTACATATCCCGTAGAGTCCTTCGAATGCCACCTCTAAACGATTTGCAATCCCAACGCCATAATCCGCAAAAATGTTCGCCAACGACGGTTTGCTCTTCATTCGTATCCGTTTACATCATCTCAAACCCACAAGTCACAAGAGGCCTTGCTTTCGTTTCCTCTTCGCTTGACTGTTGCTAATATCTCTCTCACTCAATGGTCGCGGTTGCGACGGTAACCCTCCTTTCTTCTTTTCCGTCTCTCATCCGCGTACTCACTGCCGACGGCACTTTGGCTGCTCAGGCCGGGAATGACGTGGTGGTACGACTTGTTGCCCATGTCGCTTTCCACCGCGCTCGTGATATCGCTCTCCGCCCAGCTGCCGGGCATGCTCGGCTCCGGCTCTTCCTGCGGCGGGGGCAGGGCGTAACCGCGGGTGTTTTGGTCCTCGGCCACGGTGCTCGCGCGTTGGAAGCTGAAATCACGTCTCGAGCTGCCCGCGGCGCGACCCTTCTCCTGGAGCTTCTTTGCCTCGGCGCGGATGCGCTGGCGCTCGCGCTCCTCGTTGCGGTCCGCCGTGCTGTAAACCTTGCGAATGCCGCCCGTCCTGCTCTTGGGCGGCGTCGACGTGGGCGTGGTTTCACGGGCGGAGAGCAGGTTGGTCGAGACAGACGACTCGGTAGGGTTTGTTGAGCCGTCCCACTCAGACGCTTCCGATTCTTTGTTTAGGCCGCCGACGCGGGCGGGCTTCTCGTGGCGATAAGATCGCAAGTGCTTCTTGGCCTCACGCTCCGCCTCCTCATCAATCAGAACGCCCGTTTCGTCATAGTTCTTGCCGGCCGAGTGCTTCTCCTTGTGGCGGGCCTCTTTCTCCTTACGTCTCTTCTCGCGTTTCCGCTCGCGCCTCTCGCGGGCAGCGATATCGCTTGCTCCGGCCGTGATGCCTGACAGTGTAGTTCCTGAGATGCTGGTTTGGTTGTCATCGTAATCCTTGTACACACTACCGCCGCCCAGCTGTGTCGTTGGCGTGGCTCCGGACAAGAGTGTTCCGTTGGGTCCTCTCCGACGCAGGACCGTTGACTTGTACTCGTCCCAGTCGTTTTCTTTGAAGTAGAAGCCGCCGTTTTTGGCCCAGAAGAAGAACCAGATGCCCCCAATGACGAAGGACGCCCCGATCAAGCCGAAGATGACGAAGATGGCCGTATTATTGATGTTCTGAGGGTCGGTGACGCCAACGTGAGGGTCCTCCTTGTAACCGGTGCTGTCGCGGGCGAGGAGGAGGGATCGAGCGGCGAGGGGTCCGACAGAGGCGTCAAATTCCCGGGCTGTGATACCTGCTGTGTCCGGGAGGCTCGAGAGTCGCCGGCTCGAAATGAACGAGCGGGCTTGGTGCGCCAGGCCGATGACTACGGCCGGGGCCATGGTGGGCAGTGCACTTCAGGTGAAGTCTGACTAGGTTGCGGTGGTTTTCAATGTGAGGTTGAAGACGCTGGTATAACCAGCGATTATCGGGTGTGAGACAGTATGTGTGTGTGTGTGTGTGTGTGTGTGTGTGTGTGTGTGTGTGTGTGTGTGTGTGTGTATGTATGCTGTAGATGGAATGCTCTTTGCAATCCACCGTAATCGCGAAAGATGGGTAGCAGCAATATTCAGGCTGGATGCAGATGAAAGGTCGAAAAGTGCAGAGCAGAGAAGAGTTGCCTGGCCAGCTGCGTGGTGGTGGACGTGTTGTTCCTATAGAAACCAGAAATTGCCGTGGCTGGGGGATGGATGTGCGCGACAAGTGAGGTGGTTGGTGGGGGATTATGCTTTGGGGGGGTGACTTTCGTGCAGTCAGTCGGGTGTCTTTTTGTCCACTCGCATAGCACCAGCCTGAGTTATTGTCCGGGATCCGATCGTCCAAATCGATGAATCCCTGACAAAGTATTTCTTTGGGCTGGTTGGCTGATTGGCCTTTCTCATCCAGAGCCCGGTCTCTGTTCCGCCCATCTTTCTCTCACTCCCAGCCTCCCGACAAATGACGTCGCAAGTAAGTAAAGAAATCCACCCGTTGCCCAGCAACCCTATTTTACCTAATCACTGCTCCTCTCATAGAGACTTTCCCGTTTCGTTGAAACGGATGCAACGGACGGCGGCAGCGCTTCCGTCCTCTCTCACATGACCAACGGTTCGAACGAAAGCCAGGTCCTCGCATTCCACCGTACTGATCAAGCTCCTCGTGAGTTGGCCCATTTCCGAGGCCGACCAATCGCTACGAGCAAGGTTCCTCGAGCTTCCGAAACCCCAACCGCCCGTTTCAATCATGCGTAAAAACGGCAAGCGCAATTATCGGAAGCTGACGGGCTTGGTGAGACTTTGCCGCGAACATGCACTCAACCATTTCCATTGAACCTGAAAGTTCCTATAGAAAAAACACACTTGCGGATGGATACTTGCCTGCCATTGCGCCAAGTCGCAGGCAGTTTTCTCTGACAGCCGCTGATCGGACTGCCCTAGATGGCAACTGATCACCCACGGCCCCCCCTCCGTCTTGGGATGATGGGAGGGTGTGGATCTAAACTTCAGCCCAGAGCTACTCAACACGGACGTGCCAGACTGCCGGCACCACCACGACGAGACAATTGGTTGATTCTGTGCGGTTGCTGTTCCAACACTTTTTGTTCATTGCGACCTATATGGCTCAGCCATGCTACGGATATCTGTCCTTGCCGCGAAGGAGTAAGTCGCCCGTTTCCTGGCATCGTGCCCATTCCATTCCTCCTTTTCCAACCCCAAGCTGGGGATGACTGACCGTCCTAGTAAACCCCTAATGATGATAGCTTAGGAGCAGCTGCCCCCCCCACCATCCTATTGGTATCGTGCCAAATTTGATTCTAAGTAGAAGTGAAAGAAATGAAACCCAGTACATGCCCATGACAGTTTCCCAAGTGCCGTCTTTTCCTAAAAGCACAAAAAGTGCGAACTTGCCGATACATGTTGTCTATCAATCCGTCTTCCAACTCGTACGCCGTGCTGAAAACACGACACATTGACACTTCGCCAGGTCAGGTGGGATAGCCATGACTCCCCAACAGGACAGACGGGAAACCAGTACTCGGGTTTCGTCCGCATATGTCCAGAAACCAAACAAATGCCGAAGACATGTCCAGCCATACAATCCCAAATTGCCATTTACCGCTGCAGAAACAAAGTATGGATGTACATGAAGCATTCTGCAAAAGTGGTATAATAATGTAAAGAAAATTCCAAGAAAAGAGCAGAGCTCGCGACAGCCTCCGCTTTGGGTATAAACTTTTCCGCTGCCAGAAAGTTGACCTGAAGCAGGTGCTGAAGCAGAGAAGGTGAAGAAATAGAGCGAGAAAAGAAAAGAAAAAAAGAAGAGAAAGAAAACGAAAAAGAAAAGGAAGAACAAGGCTAACCATATCGATACAACTGTCGATTCGAGTAAAAGTGCAGAAACAACGCTCGCTCTGATATAATGGTGTGAAAGGTGAATGGAAAGCTGCGTCATCTCGTCATCGTCGTTAAGCTATGTCGTCAGGTAAACGGGATTCTTGGGTACTCGTAGCCGTCGTACTGGGCGTGACTGTAGGAGTCGGACTGGCTTGGGGATCGAGCGCGGATTGGCAGTCGCTCCATGCGGCCCCGAGGGTCATCAGAGTAGATAGTACTGGCCCTGTCGCTGCCACCGATGCGTCCTGGCTGGCTGATGTTTATTTCACCGCCATCCTGACACTGGATCTCGGCGTTGCCGACCCTAAGGACTGCCTGTCCAGTGACTTTGATGGTAATGTCCTCACCGTCGCCGGTGAACGACCGAGTGGTTCGCGTAGTAGCACTGCGTCGAAACTCACTCTCATCGCGGCTCCCGCTGCTCCCACTGGACCTGCTGCTCTTGCTCTTCTTCTCAGCTTTAGACAGAGCCGCAGCAGTCAGAGGTTCTGCAGCACCGCTCACGCCGTTCTGGTAGGCCAAAGCAGCGGCCGCGGCAGAGTCGTACTTGGCTTGCGATATGCTACCGCTCTCGCCAGCCATGTATGAGTGACGCCGGCTACTGCGGGGGGCGTGAACAGGCTCGATCTGGTAGCCCTCACGGCTGTACGTGCTAGAGCTTCGGCGGTGTGAATGAGGCCTGGAAATCACTCCATCGTCGTATTCGTATCCTCGAGGGACGATCTCCTGGTACATGGATTCGTCGCCATCGAAATCGTCAGACTCGTAGCCATGAGACGCAATTTGCCGCTGGGGAGGCGGGGGACGAATTGCCTGTCGTGGCGGAATAGCCGTCCTGGAGCGTGGCGGGGGCGGCGGCATCAGTTTGCGATCCTCGACGTCTCGAATCTTCAGCGACTGGCGCCTAACGATGTTTTCTTGTTCGTAAGTCGGCCCGTAATCTTCATAGTCGAAAGAGGATGACGACATGGACCGGTGTCCCATGGCGGATGAAGGCCTCTGCTGGAAGCGTCGAGCCAGATTAGAATGCCGAGGACTGCTAGCCATTAGGTCCGGGGGGAAGTAGTCAGTCGGAGTTTGCGGAGGCGGTGGCTGCATCGGGTACGGAACACTCCCTGGGCCCCAAGCTGGTGGGGGATACGATGCGCCTGGGGTGAAGGGAGATTGCTCATGCATAGGAACCGGGATTGGACCCGGGGCGAAAGGCGACGGAGCATGCTGAGAAGCGAGGGGAGGTGCGTGAGGAGATGGCGCAAAAGGCGAAGGGTTCGGCGGCGGGGCAAAAGGCGAAGAAGCCTGAGTGGAGTGCCATTGCTTGTTGGACGTCGGAGGTCGGGAACCTGGGCCGTAGTAGCTGCTTGGGCGGGTTGACATGGCTCTGGGCCGCGAGCCCGATGCCGGTTGGATGCCGTACTGCGAGGCGTTGTCCTCGAATCGTGGTCGTCTGTACTGGTCTGCTTGCTGAGTATGGACAACAGGTGCTGTCTTGACGTGCTTTGCTGACGGGCGCACTGCGGACTTTTTGGGGGCAGCCCGCTCACGCTGTTCTCGCTCTCGCTCTCGCTCCCGTTCAGCGTGGCGGGCGGCCCTCTCCTGTTCCTTCTTCTGTTGACGCCTCTCCTCTCGACGGGCCTCCTTAGCGGCAGCGGCAGCAGCTGCTTCCCTCTCTTCGGCACGTCGCTCTCTTTCCCTCTCCCTCTTGTCCGATACGACGGGGTGGACGGTGTCATCCGAGTCGGTCAGATGGTGTTGCGGGGAGGCGGCTGGTCTTCTCGTCGACTTTTCCCTACGGGACTTGCTGTTGGCCTTTGTCTTTCCTGGGCTTCCTGGAGCGATCGACTGGGCGTACTGCCCGGTTCCCTGGATGACGACGCCAGTTTTCTCGTCAACGTCTTCTACGTGGGCGATGTTGTCACGAGGCATAGCGAAGCGGGTGTCGGAAATCGCTGGAGAGGTATTGTAAGATATGGTGGCTCGGTAGTCGAGCGACTGGTGAATGGAGGGAGGCGAAGTTGCCTCGACGGAGGCGGTCAATCGAGAAGGTTCGCAGCAAGTAGTCGAAATGTATGGTGAAGAAGCGGGAACGTGGATGCGTGCGGTGGGAGTTGGGAACTTTTTTGTATGAATGGCGGACAAGAAAGACAGACAGTGGGGATGGGGATGCGATCACTATCTGGTGGAGGGAGGCCCCGTATTTGTGGGTATGAGAACCGACCGGGATGGGATGGGATGGGATGGGGGGGCGTGAGATTGGGTGGGGGATACTGTTCGGTTGATGCTGGCTGTGTACCTACACTACACAGGTAGGTACTGTATAATACCAGACCGGGATGAGAATCGTCGTGAGAGGACGAGGAAGGCGAGCAAGACGATGTGGTGTGGGCTGCGGTGGTATAGGTATTGCTGATGTTAAAACGTGGAATGGCCCAGAGTAGACGGACGACCGTGGCAAGTCCGGTCACGGACGAGGGCACTTTGTATTTAATTCTTCTGCTTTCATTTCCGTGCTGCTTTGCTGTCCAGAGCAAAGCAAGCGCAGTGTAATGTAATCACTGCGGCTTGGACTGTGAGAGGACGAGCTGGGAGCGATAGGGAGGGGAGGGAGAGCGAGATGGAAGATGGGGAGGTGTGTGCGCAGCCTAGGTAAGAGGAACCCCTCCCCCCAGGACCAAGAGGAGAAAAGGTAGTACATCGTATATTTCTCAGAAAAATGGGAAGCCGGACGTGCAGAAAGCCAATCGTGGGGTCAGGTCAGCCTACGAATAGTGTAGGTACATGTGGTGACAAGCCAAAGTTATGGATGTTATGGAGGGGCGTGGTCGCAGCAGAAAAAGGACCTGGCAGCGGATGATGTCGTCTCGTTCGTTGCCCGGGGTGCTCTGCCGCTCGCTCGTCCACGGCCAAACTCCAATGGCCGGCCGGGCTAGCACTGTTACCTCTAGATAGCGAAAAGCCCAAGGAGGGAGGGGGCGTGTGGCTGTGACTGCAGCTGTGAGAGCTCTGATGGAGGATTTGTACTCAAGTGTCCGTCCGGCCTCTGGTCCTGGGCTATCCGCCGGGGTGAACAGGAGCACTGGAACGGAATGTGCTTTGTGGGAGGACGAGACCGAGACGGGAGCCAGGCCTGGCTGGCTTGCAACGTAAAAAGAGTAAGGGTGTGTTGCTGGCTTGCTCATGCCCAGCCGAGCCCAGCCCAGCGCGGCAGACAGCTAGCCAGCTTGCAAAGGCCCTAAAGCGAAACCCCATTAATGCCGTGCAGTCTCGGGAAGATACGTCAAGTGCGTGGCTCTGGAGAGGCAAGGGTCCTGGAAGGACAGGGAAATCTGTTGTGCTGTCGCTTCTCCCTGTCAAACAATATCGAATTCGCCAAAACGGATGGACGAGGAAGCTTGCCGGCGAGTGGGATTGCTCATGCCCTCCCTTGGTCCTGGAAAAGTGACTGTAAGCTAAGAGAGTACGGATACCTAGCCTCATCTCCACCGCGTGGCAGCAAGGAAACGCTCAGCTGGGCTGACCAAGAGCCGGTTCGTCCGTGGCTCTCGTTCTTCCGCAACTCTGCGTCGACCATGGAATTCGTTGGACCCAGCGATCAACCGCCGCAAAGTAGTGTAGTGTAGAGTAACTGGGCGGCCCCTGGTTTCGGCTGCTGGTGTTGGCGCCGGTGCAAATCGTCGCCGCTTCGAGTCACAACCTTAGAAGCACTCAGGCCCAACTGTGGAGAAGCTTGTCTTTCGTTTCTTCCCGTCCGCGACCGTTACAATGGATTCCCTGCCAGGCTGTGTCAACGCACCCTAGGTCTTCGTAACACCAGCTGTCAGTAGCAGCAAGCCCGTCCGTCAGGTGCCGCTGGTGGGATCTGCGGCATTGACAATAGCGCCGACGTCCTTGATAGGGTGCGGTACCGTTCACTCTACCTAGCTCTCTCTCTCTCTCTCTCTCTCTCTGCCTTTCTTTCTGTGCCCGGCAACCTGGCTACCTTGTGCAACGCTCTGCTTGTATTGACGAGCGGAGTGTTCCACTGGAGAAACCCGGGGGTGGGAAGGGATGAAGGGGGAGGGCTGGTGGGTGTGGGAACAGTGGTCAAGACAGCTTGACGGAAACACGCTCGCTGCCAGCTGTCTACCCGAACGAACGAGACAGGCTCGGGAGATCCACCTCCAGGGCCGAACCAGATGGGGGTGCCACTCGAAGATGACGGAACGTCATGGTGTCTGGTGCCTTGTGCCCTTTTCAGCCGTGATTGCGTACTCTCTTTGGCTGGTTTCCTGCCTGAAGTTGTGCTGGGCTTGGGCTTTTGGGTATCAACGGAACTGACAAGCTGACGAACGAATGCTCCGGTTCCAATCGTTTTGTCGCGTCTCCTGTACAGGGCTC
The DNA here is from genome assembly GCA_030867255.1 of Colletotrichum somersetense. Lineage (NCBI taxonomy): Eukaryota > Fungi > Ascomycota > Sordariomycetes > Glomerellales > Glomerellaceae > Colletotrichum > Colletotrichum somersetense. The sequence continues at coordinate 227,352 of MU843463.1, read as the reverse complement.
TACTTCCCTCTTGCTTGTCCAAGGCAGTAATCGAAGTTTCAACATAGGAACTGGGACGTTGGTAAGCGGGAAAGAGAAAAAAAATGACTCAAAGTACTTGATTGACCGGGACTGAGCGAGGGAGTAGCTTGTCGCGGGAGCTAGGATCAAATGCCCAGCGCACTCTCGACTCAACCATTAGGAGATGATACCCGACCCCTCGAAGCCTTCCTATGTAGACAACTGGCTGCTTTCATGGCGCTGGCAGGCAGAAACTGCGCGCAATGCAGAGTACTGCGTCGCCTTTCAAAGTCTAGCATCGCCAACACACTTGCCTGCCCCAGAAAGCCCAATCAATCATGGGCTCGACCCACCCGGTCTGGAATGCAGACTCCTCCTGCGACGCAGGCCCGCTCGCCCTTCCCATAGGGCGGACCCGTGACGGCAATGAGAGATTCCACCCACCTGTTCGGCCAGGGGGCTGGTCTCCATGACTTGGTGAACGAGGCCATGTAAGATGGCATCACGTTGCTGAACTGTTGCAGCACTCCATGTCTAGATCTGGCTCTCTGCGTCTCGTACTGCCGAAGATCCTCTGTTTGAGAGGGTCGCGCCGTTGTACAATACACTGCACACGCGTGTGTATCAGATGTCAAAGTCGTCCAAGACTTCGGCGTTCACGCGAAATGAAAATAGCCGAGAGCACGCACATATGCGGAATCGGCGTCAGGTCCTTGTACTGAGTATTCGAAGCTTGTCTTTGAGGTGACTCCAGAAGGCGCAGTCGCCACGGAAGTGTTGTTCCAATCTCATTGGCCATTTGTTTGATTCTCGAACGTGGTCTCGAACGTCGCAATCCTCGGTTCCTACGGCTCTGTGCTCGTCGTCGAGTCGACACAAATTGGAAGCCTCGGTGGTGCTTCAAGTATTCCCTTCATCTGCTCGGCTATCGCTATCGCTCCGTTGAAGCGTCGCTGGGTCGCCACCGTGAAACCTCTTGAGTCTGCGGTATCAAGGCGAGTAGAGACATGAAGAAACGTGTGCGGTTGGAATGGGTTTTATTGGTGTTGAGGCCCTTTTCCGTTCGCATGTTGCGCAATAGTGCATCCTGGCTGCATGGCATGCACTCCTACAGGCCGCGGTACCAAGAACGAGCACCCATTGGGATCGAACTCCGTCTAGCGCAAGGACATGCCGAAACGGGGTACGATTGAGGCCCTCCCGGAGCCTCTCATGGCTCCGTCATGTCGAGGAAGCTAGTCCTGGCTAATCCCCTCGTTGTCTAGATGCGGGCGGGAGATTGTCGCACCCAAGGGATGAACATGCTTGCTGCGCTGCTGGGGAGCCTTTCCTCGTTCGTCCTTTCGAGTCAACGTGTTTGTAAATGGCAGGAATTCTTCAGCAATATTCTTCGACCCTCAACAATCTCGTCGTGTCGCCATTTAGCAACGTGACAAATGAAGAAAGCGTTATTTCGGTCACTATATCAGGTACAATGCGGACCTGTAGTTATAGCCCGGAAGACGCCATCCTTGCTGGCAAGCCCAGCCAACATGTTGAGCTGTTCATGTAAAGGAAGATCCCCGGATTTTGATGCATGCCATGGTTACATTGTTCAGCAATCTCTCCCAAAGTCAAGCGTGGATGCGGGTTTATGATTTGCCACAATCAGCTTGCTTAGACTGCATGGAGCCGAGAGAAGACAGTGCTGTAAAGGCTAGATATGCCGAAGGGCCATCATCTCAAGGCGGACGAAAGGACGGGTGGTTGTTGGCTGTGGACCGCACTGCATGCTTGACACCATCCAGCCCAGAACCACACCGCCTTTTCGCTTGAAGCATGATCCCTCGACGCCACTGTTAAATGTTTCCTGAGGCGCCACATTGGCCAACCACAACACAGTCCGTAGACCAATAACAGTTTCTTAGAGTTGGGAACAAAACGAGGGCAACGCGCAGCAAGCCTATGAATGGCAAGATTGTCTTGCCATGTCGTGGGCGGACATGCCTAGCAGCCGAGATTGGTGATTCAAAATGCGACTTCCATGCCGGACGACACTGTTATCAAAGGTTGGTTGTCTTATGGTCCTCGGCACAATCTACCGCCCCGGGAAGTTTCGTTCAATTCGAACAAATGTCTATGTACCTCGTGCTAGCCAGAACAGTTTGGCGATGGGACCTAAGCATGCTAGTCATGCAGGGAGTTTGTCTCGGAGCATCGGACAGGTCTGGATCTGCCTCTGCGTAACCTAAGTTGCGTGGCGTCGCACAGCAAAGCCAGATGCAAGCCACGACTGACAGGTCGTTATAGTTAAGACGTTTCTCCTGTCCGTAAGACGGGAATCTCAATGTCAGCGACGACTGGCCTGTGGTCGGACAGGTAGACGTCATCATCGAATTTGTTGGATAGCACTCCAAAGGTCTTGACAGTGGCGGGGCTCGGGTCCTTGACGAACAGAAAGTCGATCCTTAATGGCTCTTCGTTCGGCTCGTCAAACGAGGTGTAGGTGAGGCTATTGCCATACCGCTTTTCTTCCGGAACCTGTGTTGAAACATCAACCATGCCTGACTCTGGTGCCACCATTGTCTTGTAGGCGCTATCCTCGGGCGTGCTGTTGAAGTCGCCCGCGAGCAGAACGGCAGTCGGTGGCTTGCCGTTTGCACCGTTTCCCCACTCCCGAACAATCCTGAGAAGCAGTTTGGCGCTTTCCTCGCGCGCCACAACGCCTTGGTGATCGAAATGCGTGCTCATAACCACCACCCTCGTGTCGGTAGCTTTGTCGAGGAACTCTCCAACGGTGACAATGCGGTTTAGTGCTGCGTCCCAGCCTCTAGACGGCTTTCCTGGCGTTTTGCTCAGCCAAAGTGTTTCATTTCGCTCGCACGTCCAGCGGTCAACCTGATAAAACACGGGAGAGAACTCGCCACCTCGCTTTCCATCGTCGCGGCCAAGCCCAATGTAACCCCAGGCGGGACCGAGGTAGGACTGGATGTCCTCTATTTGCGAATAGAGGACTTCCTGGAGGCATATGAAAGCCGACTCATGACCAGATGTGATGAAATCTAGTTGGCTGCAAAGTTTTGGACCGCGGAAGCTCCACGGCTTTTCCTTAGGGGTGGGATACTTTGTGGCGTACCGGACATTTTGGGTGACGATGCGGAGCAACATTGAAGGGGTAGCCTCCGCCTTGGGAGCTTCAATCTTGACGAGCATTATAACTCTTTGACAGATGACAAGTCGAGCCGTACGGACGCTGTCAAAACAATCTTTGCGAGGCTGGAAGGTAGGCCAGATGGGCCAGCGAGAACGGGCAGGGCGAAGCTTGAGGCAAATTGGTTGGAACGTATAACTCCAGAGAGAAGCCAGGACAATAGCAGACTTGTTGGATTGATGTATTTGGATTTACGAAGCGAAGTTACGCCGTTCAACCAGGTCGGACGTTAGAACAAAGCTGAAGCTCAAAGATGGAAGCAGTACCTTAGGTATCTGCTCTAACCGTTGAACGGATCACGTGCCAGGCCTGGCACACGTGGACGGTAACAAGAGGCCCAAGCTCCCACCCGCATTCTTTGATCCCGAATCTACCTAGGTACCACCTACCTGCTAGGTAGGTATGAGGTTATAGGGCTGTCTGCTTCCTTACTTCTGCCTGGAATTTTCAAGCTGTCAGTCCAGCCATTCCGATCACCACCATCATGGTCGTTTCGCTTCTTATTCGCCGGTAGTCTCAACCGCCGGATTCTAGGGTTCATTTGATTCCACATCAATGGCGGAAACCGGTGGTAACTTGCTTTACTTCCACCCCGAATCTATCTCGCCGCCTGCCGATAGACGCACGTTCGTGGATGGGTATTGTCAACCCATCAGCCATCAAGGCTGTGTCCGGAATTTTCGCTTATCTATCGTCCTTATCTCCACAGTCCTATGAATACGCGGCCTTTACTAAGTATGTAAGATACAACGTAGGCCGCCGGCCCAGCCCTCTATATCGACGTCTCGAGATTATGGTTGCCGTTTTGATGTACAGTAGGATGGCAGGTAAGCAGGGGGAGCCCTAGTCGCGCTTTTTTAGGGTTGATTACTATACTCCCTTCCGGAAGGCAACCAAGGAAATGTCCTGTCACAGGATCCCGCCACCCCTCCAAAAACCTGGCTTCTCTCAGCAAACACATTGGTGCGGCAGGCTGATACCGGCACGGAGACCCACCATAACCGGTCACGTTCTATTCACGGCCCGCTGCTCGACTTCAATTGTGGGCTGTGATTCAGGCCTCATGGGATGGCAGCGGTTATAGTCTTGATAGAGTTCGTCCGCCCTCGTCAAATCCAAGTCATGACGCAATCTGTACGCAGTCAGGGAACAGCTGACTATCAAAGGTCGAGACAAGACCCGGAAGTCAACTAGAGCTATCTAAGTAGCCGCTGTGACAGAACGATGACGAGCCTCACTAGATTTGTTTTGTATTTTGCAATAACGCGAGCGCTGCCTATAAGGAATAGGGAAGAAGAGGCCTCGAGACTGCCTTTTATGAGTGTGCTGCATGACAATCCCCCAGCGGTTCATGCACAGTGGCGATTCCGCTTCCGAGGCTGAGGTACAGGATTCAGAGGGATGACTCTGCCGAAGCGAACGACAACATCCAAAGCCCTCCCACACCTCACCGAAAGATTATTGGCATCCGGATGCCCATTATCCAATCCGCAGCACGATACAAGGCTGGCTTGGGTACTCGGGTCAAACACGCCACCTCAAGGCGTCATGCAAGGTACGCCGGTCACTTCAGCAAGCGTGAGAGGGCAATCAAAACTTGTTCCTCGCTCAGTCTAGCGAAGAACTGTCTTGCAAATTCCTTGGTTACCACACATTCATGGCCTCGAGGCCGCGCACCGGTCAAGCGACGGTGGTCTTTTACTCTGGGGCATCGGCACGTTCGGTTGGCACTATGGTGGGCGAGGTAGTCATCTGCCTGGCTCGACACCCAACCAATTCGCGTGGTGGTTGCTAGTTTGTCTCAGCTTATTCATATGAGCCGCCGTAATCGCGCACCAGACGACACCCACCCGGAGGAACGCGAAGCTTGCAAAATGGCGGTTTTCTACCAGCCCATGAATAATATTGATGAAACCAATACGAACCCCAGCCCTGGCCTCAGCTTACCACCACTTCTGGGCACGCACATCTTCTTCTGGCAACATACTGGCCATTTGGAAACCTGCATGCCTCTTCCATTTAGTCCTGGGGCTTGAAGAGTCACGCTCTCATAGGCTTCCTCCACGTGGGGGGGGGGCTGATGGTGGCTGGCTGCCCCACGACGATTTTGAGACTTCAGCACCGGGCCATGGGCGCTGGTGACCACCTTCTTGCGACCATGCAAGGAAGCCCTTGGGATGTCGACATGATTGAGCCGTATCACCAACCAGTCGTCTGCAATCCCTGTTGGTGTGTGTGTGCGTGTGTGTATGGAGGAGGGCAGTGTCGGTAGTCTCCGCTTTCATACTATCTGCCTGCTGAGGCTGTGATGCGACTATATAAGTCTGATTCCACCACTTCACCTGCGATTTACTCTCCAACTTTGCCTGTTACGACTTGCAGCATTATTTCAGTGCTGAAGCCCAGAGGGACTCTTACCATTGCATTTTTTGTTTGGTTCTCCTTTTGAGCCGGCCAGGCCGGCGTGGGCTTTACACGTCTTGTCAGTGATTGCTGTGCAGGCGCCCCTTCAAAGCTACCAACACCAGAACAGTCACTACCTACTGTTGCTTCCATATAACTGCAAGATGCCTCAATCACCAATATCTCCCTCATGGCGGGACTCTTGGCCACCCACTCTGGTGCGCCTCGCCCCAACGACACCAAAGGAGTATCCCTCGCTCGACGATATAGACGAGGACCCGCTCACCTATTTCTTGACGCCTGCACCCGATCCCAAGGATTCGGACGAGGACGTCAGCATGATGAACTTTGACGCCGGGATCGAAGACAACAGCCCTCGAGAGATCGTCCGCAGCGTGAGCCCGTCGGCCTTGGATGGCCTGAACAAGGCCTTGGATGGCCGCAAACCACCCCCGGTACCCGAACTCTCCGACCTTGCAACACCTGATACAGACGAGGAAGAGGAGGACTACATTCGGTTTGCACCACACGGTTTCATGATTCCATTCAGCCTGCGTGACTTGGCCATCGACGGCGTAAAGTCCAAAGCACGATTCATGCCTTCGGGCGCGCTTCTGTCGCCTTCGTCATTCCTGCCAAGCCGGGGCAAGACTCCTGTACGACCTGGGGGACGAGGTCGCCAACGGAGCGTGTCGTTCCGCCACCAACGGCCGCAGCACGTTTGGCGCGAGCCCAGCCCGGACGTATGGTCAATCGAGGAGGAGACGGAGGAGGAGCTCATGAGTGAAACGGGCAGCAGTATCGGTGCCATGGGTGACGTCGGGGATGCGGTGGACGTGGCGGAGACGCGCATGGACAAAGACGCAGAGGCTGCGAAGCCAAAGAAGAAAGTCCGGTTCTTGTTGCCGGTGACAGAGTGAGCAGACAAGCATCAACATGGCATTTTACGGCGTCTTGAGGCGTTATTCCATCTGCATTGGGAGCTCAGTCTGTTATTCTAACGGTACGCGCTGTTCCCTCGGGGAGGGCATCTTGGTAGTGCATCTTGGCAGGGCACATGGACACACAGCCGCATGGGATGGAGTTTGCATAATACCCGTCCACTTTGGATGGTAATCTTGAGGGCAATCTTTTCTCTCGTCTTTTTTCCTTGTCTTATCGCGCGCATACACACAGGCAGAGAAGGATTTTAGGCGCATAATGGAACAACCCATATCGAGCGGGTTAAACCCTGATCTACACTGGCGGATTTGTCTAGTGGTGTGCTACTGTGAGGCCAGTGAACAAAGGAGATGAAGACGATGGGAAACTGCAATCTAGTGGAGGGCAGTGGGTGGGAGGCAGAAAGAGGCGGGGCTGGTAGAGTGGGTGCGCAAGAATGAAGGCTGCGATACTGTGCTGTGTCGGTGATGGAGAGATCTCGATCGCAGCTCACGCGATGCAGCCTTTGCTAGGTCAAGTAGTCCTGCGGAGGAGGGGTAGTCCACCCACGTGCAATGGACTCGTGAGGAAACCCGTGATGTGACAATGTTGGCGCTGCGGTATCCAAGACATTTCCGTGTGCGGATTGGCTGAGGGCGATGATGGACGGAACAGATCCTATAACAGCTTGGCAGTGACACCAAAGCGTTGTCTAGGTGAATTCAATGCTGGTTGAAGACCTTCATTTGGTTATCGAGACGTGACATGAAGTCAATATTGGCGGAGGATTTCGTCCTTGCATTGTGCCATATATCGGCCGTATTATATGGCTAGTTGGCGAGTAAACAGCTTTCTCGTCGCAGGCCCATGCCGGCAAAACGGCCATCGATCCATCGAGCCGCTTCCATGTAAGGCGACAAAGTGGGTATGGGGCAGGTAGCTATGCATACAGAGAGTAGGATGATAACCAAAAACCTCGAGTACAAGGATGGCCGCTGTTACGTTGCTTGGGCCAACGAATCGACCGAGAGATGGTATTGCTTGAGAGGGCAGAGAGAGAGAGAGAGAGAGAGAGAGAGAGAGAGAGGGGTGAGATTCGCCTGGGTGAGTGAGACACAAAGCAGCAGGATGAGCTGGCCTTCTTATGCCCGTCGTCTGCACCTCGCGGCGGCCGTTGCGAAGACGTGCTGTGCTCTCTGCACCCTGGGATGTCGATCACAGTCGAGGCCCATCCGAGATCCGATCTATCCAAGCAAGATACTTACTGGCAGGCGAGGAGGACAAACTAAAGCCCGAAAAGATTGCATATCACAAGTCCGTGATGGGAAATGATATGACCTGCTGGCTGGACTCCAATCCGCTACGGGCACTTGGAGACCAGAGAAGATCAGGGAACAACAGGAGCGAGCGCCAGATTCCCCTAGTGTACCTAGCTACTCGTACGCTTCTCGGAGAGATACCCAGTCGACCAAGCAGGGAAGCTGGGGCGAGGATCCCTGTATTGATCCTACCCTACCCACGTCCCAAAGTTTTCCCTTCACTTCCCTCTTACTTGTTTTTGTGCCGCACCTACCACCCTACTCTACCTGTGGGGTGTTAAGTACTGTATTTACCTTAACAGGTGGTAAGAGAGTTAATCTGGTTCCTGGTCAACCAGTAATATCAAAAGCGTCTGATGGCATAGATAGGTAGGTACCTCAGCAGGTAGGCATAGACGGTTATCTTACCGGGGAAGCTGTTTCTGTGATTTAGCGCACCTCACCAAACACGGCCGCCGCTGCCAACCTCTCTACGTAGGTAGGTACCAAGGTACCTAGATGGGTACTAGTGCACAGTACCGGTAGCTACCCGATAATTAGCGTCCCAGTCCCCGCCAGCATCGTCCCAAACTAAGGTATTGACTGACGGCCCCACCATTTTCGGTTTGTTTACGTCTAAGCTCCTGGCGTCAACATCTGCTGGTTACTCCGGCAGTGCCAGCTCAACGGTGCCCTGCACTGGACAAATCCGCATCAAGCCTGGCTTCGACGAGAGAGCCCGATCGATGCCTTTCTGACACGAGACAAGACAAGACAAGGCACCACATCCAACACCTTGCACTTCGGGCTGCTTCTGTCTCTGTCCACACAGCGGCATTGTCTACCGAGCTGCTCTTTTTGTGCTCATGCCCATGAGTCAAGGTTGGCGTCTTGATCTGACCCGATCTCATCGACAGCCTTGCGGCCTGTCCCTCTTCTCACGCCGAACTCGCACTCACTTGCGGTTCCGATTGCCCCCTCTCGCTTACGTACGACTTGTCTTTCGACTTTGCTTCCATGCGCGGCTAGAAACACAGCAAACATTCTACTAGCCTTGAGCGGCAGCATGCAGCTCACCTAAGTCGTCATTTCCTCGTTACCTTTACCCAGAGGAAGAAGAGGGACATACACCTACCTACATGTACGACGAGACTCTTCTTTCGTGTCCTCCGCTTGCACACAGACCACGACTGTGACTGACAGCGGACTGTAGACCATGGCTTCCAAACCTGCCGACGAGAAAGAATCGCCAACCACTACGGCAGCAGCAGGAGGACCCAAAACCCCTACACCCGTTTCCAAAGGAGGCAATGATCCGACAACGCCCAAAAAGGCCGGCGCTCCTGCTGTGGATGCGCCGGCGGCGACAACACCCAAGAGCGCGCCTGCCCGTCCTCGAGCAGCGACCATGAAGAAGCCACCCGAACCCCCAACATTGCTCGCCGACTTCCTAAGGGGACGCCCGTCCCCACAGCGCATCGCCGCCGAACGAAAACGAAGAATGAGTCTGGACGCGGTCAAGGCAGAGATGAGGGCCGAGATGCGCGAGGCCGCTGTAGCAAAGGTACAACAGCCCGGTGGTGTCAGGGACCGCGTCCAGAAATGGCAAAAGGCCAATGCCGCACTCATGGTGGCTGGCGATCCCCTTGCCACCCCAAGCGAGCCCACAGAGCTTGCATTCCCGGGCGAGACGGAAAGCGTTACAGAGGAGGACCGCGTCCGAATCAAATTGCGACAGAAGAGAAAGTCGGCGCCCAAGATCGAGGTGCATCATGATGCCCTTGCCGACGGAAAGGACGAGACCGTGGAGGAGTTGCCCGGCGGCCAGACCAAGCAGGCACCCAAAAAGCGTGTTGTTAGCGACGACCACTGGATGGCCCAGAAGAAAAAGAAAAGCCCTCCACGGTCCAAATCCCCAAGGACGAAAGATGCGGCGAGCCCGAGCCCGGGCCCGAGTCCGCTACCTAAGGGCTTTGTACAAAAGACGCCAATCCAGGCGCCTATCGCCAAAAAGATACAGGATTGGGTGGCCAAGGTCGAGCTGCCAGAAACGCCGCCGAGTAGTAAGCATGGAGCGTCAAAATCGACCGACTCCCTTGATGGCAGTAGGATACAGGCGAGGCTCAAGGAGCTTCAGGAAAAGCAAGCAACCTTGCCGAAAAAAAGACTTGACGACGGCATCAGAGTTACCCCTATACGAACGAAGAGGCTCGACGACGATGGTATTCGCGTTAGACCTATCAAGACGCCAGCATCGGAGGGGTCGAGTGTCAAGACACCGAGGCCACATAGCACAGGGGCCAAGTCTCGCGACCGTAGTCGCGGTGCCAGCTCAAGGCAAGACTTGTCTGACCATATTGTGGTGGTTGAAGAAGATGAGTCTGACCGTATCGAGGTCATTGAAGATACTGCATCGAGCCTTCCCGCAACGCCAACGCGAAAGCCATCAAGATCGCCCAAACACAGTCGCAAAAAGAACGCACCGCCCCGTACGGAAACGACGGACGAGAAGTCATGGGTCAGCAGCTCAGAGTCAGCCGTCAAGACAGGGCTGGGAGACTCGGAGCTCGCCCCCAGCTCACTTACAAGCGCGCCTGGTGCGAAGCCATTGGAAGACATTCCTGTCGGGTTCTCTGCCTTTAGCGAGCTAGACCTTCCCCTCGACCGAAGCAAAACGAGGAAGAAGGCCCAGCGTAACCCAAGCTTCAAGGCTGCCGATGTACTAAAGAAGGTTGTCACCGAGGGCAAAAAGATATTGCACGATGCTGTCGAACCCCCCAAGCAACCTGTCGCTAATAATCCTCCGAGTATCGAGAAATGGCTCAATGGTACGGTCGATCCGTTTGTCGACGAGCCCACCAAGAAGAGAGAGGCACCGGCCCCGAGGAGAAAACCGTCTGAGGGCAAGTCTCTCGATACTGCAAAATCCCAAGACACCCGTAGACAGTCATCGGTTGAGCCGCGCCAGAGGAAGCCTTCCCCTCCAACCCAGACTGAGTTATCCGGGTCCACAGGGCTCACGGAGTCCACGCAAACAACCGATACGACACAAACAACCGATATGACGCAAACCACACAGTCAACAGACTGGACAGAATCGACTTTCACTGAAACGGATTTGAGTGCATCTACCGCGAATGATGAGAATGTGGCACCAAGGCATGTAGAAGAGAAGCCCAAAGAAAAGCCAAAGACGCAGACATCTGCTGGCTCTGGCTCTGCCGGCTTGCGCAGAAGAGCGGCAACTCGAAGCTCGCCTTCACCCTTGAAATCAGCCAAGAAGCCATTCCGCGAGATCCTAAAAGAGGCATTCAGAGGAGAGTCCACCGGTCATCAGACTCCTCCGTCCAAATATATCAGCGAAGAAGAGCGGCGACTGGAGCAAGAATACGATAGTTATGAAGAGGACGATGAACCCAAACGCGCCATGCGTCGCCGCTCTTCTGGCTCTAGCGAGTCCTACTCCGATCGAACTTTTACTGACGATTGGACGTATTCGGATGAATCCTCCGTACGCGAGGATCGAACACCGCGTCGCAAGCCGCCTACAAATGGCGTCCATGAACTTTCCACCATCCTGGGGTCCGCCGACACCCAAAGCACCTACTCCGACATGACCTCACAACTGTCCGAGACCACAATTACACAAACTACTGGCCTCACGAGAAGCAATGTTTCACGCCGAAGCAGCAAACCAGGCCTCAAAAGGAGATTGACCAAGCACTCCGATCTCGTGTCGGTTTTGTCTCTGCCCGACGACGGTCAGGTACCCGGCACCCTAAGAAGTATCAAACCTCGGCCGAGTGTGAGGAAAGCGGCTAGTGTAAGGAGAGCTACCACCCGCCCAGACACGGTGACGACCAAGGATCTCCTAAGGGAGTTCGCAGACGACGAGAACCTATACCAGCGTGAGCTCAAGACGCTGGTTGACGGTGTCATCCCTGTACTTCTGTCCACTGTCCTTCAGGAGGGTTCGACGAGCGCTGTCGACCTCTTCGGCCCCGAATCTCCCAGCCGTAAAGCAAACAGCATTTCGAAATCCGTTGTCAACATGGGTGTTGCCCTAGAGAAGCTGAAGACGGCACATAAGAGGGCATCTCACACGGATATCGACCGGCTGATTGCCTGGCTGCACACTGCTTCCCCCATTTACGATGCATATATGGACGCATGGCGCCTCGGCTTCCAAGACCTCATCGTCAATCTAGCCCCTGCAGCCGACCGCCTCGACGACGAGGACTCCCTCATCAACGCCCTCCCACGCAACGCTGAAGGCGACGTCGTTAATGAAGACGGTGAACGTGTTGATGTTGCGCACCTATTGAAAAGGCCGCTGCTTCGCATTAGGACTCTTGCGAAGTTCACCAAAGTAAGTCCATCGCAAGTACTGAAGAATCAAGCTAACGGCTATAGGGTCTCCACGCGGCTATTGGCTCCTACGACACTCTTGCATTGGTCGGCGACTACGATGCCCTGCAAGAGAAGGCCCGCCGTCGACACAGAGAAGAGTCTGCCCGGCTGGCTGACGAGGACGCCATCAACACGGACACGAATAGAATTCGTGATCTTCGAACCCTCGCGCCGATGGAATCTGTCAAGATCGACCTAAAGCGACAGGTCAGCGCGAAAGACCTCTTCTCGCTTAGCCTGGCACACTCCAATGGGCAAAGACTCGAGTGCCAGGTCGAGCTTGTCCACCGCGATCTTCCCGGCGCGAACAATGACAAGGGTGATTTGCTGATTCGCGAGACTGGGAGCGGCCGCCGGACATGGCTATTGTTCCCCCCTATGCCCATGACTGTGATCTCAGGCCGTCGCGGTGAAGCAAGGTACGAGCTTGTCCTCATGGTACAGGGCACCCACAATGGCCGACAGTGGTACGAGTTACTGAGCCTCGTCACGGACAACGATGATCAAGTGAACGACTGGCTCGACATTGTGGGGACCACGCCTGTTCCTCCAAAGGAGCGTCTTCCTGTTGTTACTGAGGAGAGCCTTCCCGAATCACCGCAACACAGAATGGACATACCCGTCGGCGGCAAGCTGCATAGCTCTTCTTCGAGAGACATGTCCTCACCAGAGCCAATGACTCCAAAACGGCCAACTCCCAGTCGCTACCACAACCGTGGCTCGAGCATGCCAACCACGCCCGTCAACCATAGTCCCTCGCTCGAAAGAACGCCAACTCAAGACTCATACACCGACGGCGAGGGCAGACATAGGGCCGCGCCCAACACAACCCCCTTTCGCGAGGACGGTGCTCCGCCTCCCCCTATTCACCGCTCACTTGGCCCTAAGCCCCCCAAGCTGCAGCCCCCGGTCGATCTTCAGAGCCCTCGCGTGAAGCGGAGAGGGTCTTCCCCTCTGAAGCATGAGTATCTGCCGTCGGAAGAGTCATCCGACACATCTCGTTCCGTCACCGAGGTCTCCGAAAGCGAGACAGAGACAGAGTCTGATTACACTTCATCTGAAGATGAATTCGACGAAGATATACCTGAGACCGAGGTGGGCTTTAGCATTAGAGAGCCAGAGCCACAGCCGGAACGGGAGCGTGAGCGTGAGCGCGAACGTAAACGCGAACATGAGCCGGAGCCGGAGCCTCGGGACTTTGAAGACTCTTTTCAGCAAGAGTCGACGATCTCACAGCCTTTCGTTCAAGATTCGATGGTCTCTGAGTCCGTGTGCAGTCTGACGCCATCCAATTCGGCGTCGCAAGCTGGGCTCCACGGCCGCAAGATGAGCGCGTCGGAGGGCTATACCAAATACATCGCTTCCATTTCATACTGGAACGAGAAGAAGGGCCAGTGGAAGGACATTTCCCTTGAGCCTTGCTCCATCCAGGTTGCTGCCGGAGTAATCGAAGCATATTCTTTGGTCATGAGCCCTGGCGGGCAACCTGATGTTCCCCTTATTTCCCTCGAGCTTACGCCCCTCGTTCTTCTCCGGCAGTCCACAGTCGTCGATCTTGAAATCCGCTCCGCCGTCAAGGATAACTGCAAGAAGAGAGAGATCGGCGGTGGTAACTTCCGCTTTCGCTGTCCGTCGAGCACGGAATGCTTCAACCTCTACATGGCCGTCCACCACGCACGCCTCAACAACCAGAAGTTTATCCAGCTCGAGAACGAGGCGCGCTACAAATCCTTCGGGGAGAGACCCGCTGAAGACAACGAAGATAACAGCAGCCGCCGGCGTAGCTGGTTCGGCCGCAAAAACAGTTACCGCGCGTCGACGCGCGCCCCCTCGCAGTCTCACGACGGCAGCACTCCATCATCGAGTCTGTCCGCCACTAGCTTCCTCAAGCGACTCACTGGTGCCGGCACCTTCAATATTGCGCGCTCGTCCATCGATAAGCAAGGACATTTCTCCAACGCCAATAGTCTCTACACGTCCGGATCTTCGTCTGAAGGCTATCCCCGCTCGCCATCGATCAGCATTTACTCCAACTCCATTCGTAGTCCTCGGTCGTCCGACAACATCAAAATCCGGCTGCATTTGCTCGTCACCTCGACTAAGTGGGAGGACTACGGCAACTGCCTGCTACAGATTCGCCGACCGCCGCCGGGCTGGCACCAAGAGCTGCGCGCGAACCATGGTCTGGAAAAGCGTGTCACCGTAACCACCATGCCCAAGAAATCAGACAAGCCACGCATCGTGCTCGATGCCGTGCTGGGCAGCGGCTGCTTCACACCCATGGGCAGCAGAGGCATCGTTTGCGGTATCTGGGAGGAGATTCGCGACGAAAGAGGCGAAATCGGCGTGGCGCCTAAGACTGGAGGTGCCTCTGGCTCGGTCAAAAAGTGGTGTTTCCAGTGCGCCAGCGTCTCCGAGGCCTCGTGGGTGTTAAGGCTCGTCCACCAGGAGGTGGGCGTCGAACTCCGGGAATGAGGAATGTTTTCTTTTTTGTGAATAACATCATTTCTTGATTCTTTTTCTTTTCCTTTTTCTTTTATTTTCATCATGATTCCCCCACGAGCGTCGGTTCGCTTTCGTGCATTGCTAGGCCTGGCTTGGGCGTCTGGCTTCAGGGCGGTGACACAGCGTGATTATTCCGTCTTTTTGGTGTTCAGAGGAAGATGGTAGGCCGGGATTCGCCGCAGGGTTATATACATACATACACTCATGGTTAAAAACAAGGGGCTTAGAGAGGTAGGCTGGTTTGATTTGTTCAGGGCATTCTTATATATGATACCGAAGTTTTGCGCGGGTCGGCGTGTTGGGATAGTGTGTGCGTATATATGTAAGCTGAATTAGACTTGAGACCAAAAGGCAGACAAACTTCCAACGGCCGAGAGGCATGTGTTGCAAAGGTAACGAGCTCATGGTCTAGCGACCCCAGCTAACAAGGCCCGGTTGCGTTGACGACACCGGTGTTGCTATATACCAGCAATCACAGGGTCTCAGGACCGTTCTTGATTCCGGTTTCCGTCTGCTCAGCCATGTTATGGGAGGGTCGGGTGGGTCGCATCATTGGCTTAATCACGATACTGCCTGACTTAACCAGGTTCAAGACCAGCTATCAGAAGGTGTATGGCTGATAACAAGATTCCCCATTCGTAGTTTCGGTACAAGATGGTGTGTGTGGCATGTCCCCATGTTCGTGAGAATCAAGTGTCCCTGACCTCATTTCCTGCCGCTTGACCGGTATCACTGTTAACAGCCATGAGGATCAGGCTTATACTTGCTCTCCCGGCGTCTTGTCATCGCTGAAGGTGTTTCTCGGTGTGAGCTGAACCGGGCTGAACCTCCCAAACCGCATGAGTCTCATGCTTGGGATAGCTGACGTTTAGGTCGGAGCTGCGACGGCTAACGGTCTCCGCGGGTCCCGTTTAGCACTCACGGCACAAGAAAATTCATCTCGTTGCGGCGATGTAGTCATGCTGGAATAGACTTGGGGAATTTCAGTACGGTCTAAATGGGTCAAAGACCCTTGCCCGCACGTCCATGGTATTATTTGATACGTTCAACCCATCATCTCTTCATCGTCGTCACGACCGCCGCCCATCTTCCTTCTCAGCCTCACTGCGTCCTCATCCCTCTTCCTCCGCTCAAGGCCCTCCTTGATCCACGCCTCGTACGCAGCATCTCCACTATCAACCTTCTGCGCCACAACACCCTTGAGCACCTCGCCAGCGAAGCCGACAAAGTTATGGCGGCGCAGGGCGTTCTCGAACCGCCAGTTGCGGCGCTTCTCGTTCTCGCGCTCAAGCGTCTCGGCGTCGCCAATCTCCCTGGCGGCGATCCTCGGATCTCTGACCATTGCCAACACGTTGAACCGAATCTCGGAGCTGGCGTACGTGAGCATGCGGTCCTGCAGCACTTGCGTCACTTTCTTCGGGAACTCTTCGGTCGTGCAGGCGCCGTGCGAGATGGGCGCAGGCTGCAGTCCGTCGAGCTCGTAGAGCTTGCCGTCAATGGGCGTGTAGGCGATGAAGTGGAACGCGTCCTCGGCCTCGCCCGTCTTCTGCGTCTCGTCGACGAAAGGGCTGCTTTTGGCGAAACTGTTGTGCACCTCGCGGATAAGGTCTGAGTTACTGAGGGCTTCGCCCCGGAATTCGGGCGGCAAGACCATCGTGAACTCGCGGAACTCTGAGAGCTTCTCGCCAATATCAACCTCTTCGGGCTTGTTGAGGACGACGCTCAGAAGCGCTTGCGTGCCGCACGCATTCTGGATCGTCTGTTGGGCAAAAAAGAGACGTTCGGCGGCATCGCGGTCGTAGAATTCTTGCGGTCGCGCAGGAAGGCCCTCGGAGGGATATCGAAAGAGGAAGATGATGCCGTATATGGGCTGCAGAGGGGCTAGCTCGTCGGGGGAGAGAGTCAGTAGCTCCTCAAACTGCACGCCCTTGACACCGAGGTTCTCAAGCAGATATGTGAAGACGCCCTAAGCGGCTAATTAGCTTGGGAATTTCGGGGTCGTGGATATCGCATACTGCATCGGACTCGACTATGAGAGTTAGCGAAGGTTAGCGATGTGGTATTGGGTAATGCGTACTGGTATTCCATCCACCACTCATGGTGAATGCGGAGGGGATGGTTCGTGATGAAGATACGGGCAAGTAATTCGCCTGTAGCGGTTCCGTTTCACTCTTAGTATGGCGACAGCTCTAGTGGTCGAGCGTCGTAATCGAATCGGAGTTCGTACTTCACGAAGAATTGGTAGGTTAGCTGAGAAGTTGGAGCTTCAATGTTTGGAGGTGAAGTGTTTAGCTGCTGACGCAAGGTGGAAGCTGTTGTGGGTCACGGTGGGGCGGGACCAGGGTCAAAGATCCGCCGGGGCACTACTCACGCTGGATGCCCCTGCACCTGCTATCACTCCCATGATTTTGACAGCCTGCACATTGAGACGATTCAAGGTTCGTGTTCATTGCCATCTATGTACAACCATTGGCAGCTCATTTAATTCATATATTGCCAGTATTTCTGGCACAGAAGTCCGCGCAAAAATCCCCAATCCTCCTGGAATACAACTGAAGAGCCTGGCTTCGTCGCGTACATTTATTGCACGGAGCGCGGCGTCGCAGCACGCTGTGGAATCGTCACCATGTGAACACCATTTTCCTTTTGGTGCGTTGAACCCACACGCGAACCCGGAACATAAGTGCTCTCGTGGTCGTCATGAATATGGAACTGGCGCTTGCTATCGTCGTCACCGTTGCTGAAGCAGCTGGTGCGAACGGCACGGACGAACCAGGGCTTTTTGCCGGAGTTCCTCCAGGACCAGTACTCCTTTGCATCATACTCACGAGGCTCAAGTCTGCCTCCGGAGAGCCAAACAGTCAGGGCAATGAGGCCGTTGAGGACGGAGTACACAAACACTCCCCTGTGTTCATTAGCTTCGGCCCTAGTGCCACGACGAGAATAACTTACGCAATTAGGCCGTACGCAACGCTGTAGGAGAATGGGATAAAGGTCATGACAACGAATGAGGGAAGAACGTCGCCGATATACCGCCAGTTGATCTGGGTGATCTGACGGATCATCATGCTGCCGACCTGTAGAGGTTAGAAAACGCCAATCAGCACGGCCTTGGAGACTCACCAGGACGAGAGTGCAGCCAGTTGCCCAAGGCGGGATGGACGCGAATATGGGAGCGAAGAATATTGAAATTAGAAAGCAAATGCCGGTGGTCATGGATGTCAACCCCGTGCGACCGCCCTCGGCAATGCCGGCGCCACTCTCGATAAATGCTGTGACTGGAGAGCATCCGAACAGGGATCCAATAGAGATGCATGCCGCGTCACAGCAGTAAGCAATGGTAGAGCGAGGGAAATCGCCATCTTTGGGGTCAACGACGCCACAGAAACGAACCATTGAGTACATGGTGGCAGTGGCGTCAATGATGTCGACGTAGAGGAATGTGAAGAGAGCAAGGGCAAACTGCGATCCGTTCTTGGCGACGTCCCAATCAAGAACGTTGAGGGTGTTCTCGATTGGATGGAAGGTGACGACGTTCTTGAAGAAGTTGAAACGGTTCTCGCCCTCCTCGTTATAGGGGAAGTAGGTGATGGAAGTGTTTCGTCTGAGATGTCAGCGGGGTCGGGCCTAGAGGTTCGACGCACTTACGGCCATGACAAGATCGATACCAGAGCAATACCCATGATGAGTGCGTACTTGACTCGGAACGACATCAAGTAGGCAGTAACAACGCCGCCGGCGAAGATGGCAGTCCACATCTTCGGGCTTGACATTATGCCACCAGCGCACATCTGGCTCTCGGGGTCAATCATCTCAATGGGGCATCCGGCGATGGCGAGCGGTGAAGATTTCCAGCCTCCGGTGATGGCACCAATACCGGCGGAGTAGGAAAGCCCAATCTCTGTCAGGAAGAACCCGATACCGACGCCTGTCGCCGTTTTAATTGTTGCTGGTATGAGCTTGACTAGCCACTGCCGCATTCCGGTGAGGGCAAGAAAGATGAAAATGAGGCCCTCAACGAAGACTGCCGTGAGTGCCACCCGGTACGGGATGGCGCCCGAGCCGTTAGGACCGACCACCTGGAAGGCAAAATAGGCGTTGAGGCCCATGCCGGGACTGCATTGCTATCAGCGCGTTCGTTCGTTGGCTGGGTTTCGCAGAACAGACGACTTACGCGAGCGCCACTGGCAGGTTAGTAAAGAAGCCGAATACGAAGCTGGAAAGTCCGGCAAGGGCGGCGGTCGCGGTGATCAAGTCTAGTCGAACACCTGCAAAGTCAGCCTGGCTCGGAGCGAGGAGTCGGACAACTCACTCTCTTTACACGCCTTGTAGCTGGGAATGTTGTCGCATTCGGTTCGGTTCTCCAGATTGCATTCGCAGGTGCCTCCTGTTTGCGAAAGGATGATTGCCTGTGCGGGTTAGTGGATGGTTCACGTCGCCCAAGACACATACCCACGTTCACGGCGATAATGTAGGCCATTGTCGCAAAGGTCGTAACGCCTGCTCGAACTTCTCTGAAGAAGGTCGAATCGGGTATCTCCTCAGGCTGGATGAAGTCAGCGAGGCCAACCTTTTCAAACGAGGAGAACTCACATGACCGCTTCCCTCAAGTCTGAAGATGCGGCCAAATGTGGACGAGGAGACTGTCTTATCGAAGCGATGGACAGCTTTCCACATGTTGGAGAATTTGCGACCGATAGCCGATCTCTGCACGGGCGACTCGGCAGGTTCCAGGCGCTCCATGTTGGAGTGAGTCGACATGTTGCTCATGATGGTGAGCGATTGAGGAAGGAGAGTCGGTGGGCCGTCAAGGCAACTCGTCGAGGTAGTGGATGAGGAGCCAGTGGCACAAGACCTCAGCACCAGAGAAGAAGAAGGTTGATATGTCTTAGACTCTTGTGCTAGGTACAACGAAAGGTAGTAGGCGCAATCGGGGTAGATCTGAAGAGGAAAGGGAAAGGGAAAGGAGAAGGAACTAGGAAGACAGAGTGGGTCAGTCAGTAGGTAGGTTCGATGGGCATCAACAGAAGGAAGGAGACGGCAAGGCAGCCGACAGGCCTGGTTTTCTTGCAGGAATGGCCGATGAAAGATGTGAAGTGTGTCTTGGGAAGGAGAAGAAAGCGAAGGCAGCCGCACCGTTGGAGAAGGAAGTGAGGGAGAGTTGATGGAATACCTAATGAAGGGAGGAAGAGGCCGGAATTGGAAGGGATGGCAGTGGCAGAAAACAGTTATAGCCTCTTACACCAGCCCCGTTCATGCAAAACCCGCAAAGGACCTTTACATCACCAACTGGAACATCTCCTGGAAGACTAACGTCTTTCATATGAAGCAAGGTACAGCACCTTCCTTGCCTTGGATGCTTTACCGCACCGAGAACACCCTGCCTCAGCTCTGCTGCTACCTGAGGAGCGCCAGTGAAAGAGGGTGTGTAAGTCTTTCTTTTTCTATGCACCGCCAGTACCATGTGGAGGCGGGGACGTGGCAGAAAGTCCGGATCGTGGGCCAGCCAGGACGGAAACAAGACCTTGGTCGATACCACCTTGAGACTGAATGTAAAACTGCTGCCTCTGTACGCCACTGCTAGCTAAACAGATGGACTACATGGGAGGTTGACCAATGCTGACCGAAAGGACACGTACACCTACCATCCTTGAGTTATCAGGAGGGAGTTACTGGCATTGCAAAGAGGGGCCCTGGATCAGCTGCGTTCGCTTCTCAACGCCACTTACCTAGCCCAAGAGGAGCGCAGGTTACCAAGTTGATGAGGAGACTTTCCAATGATGAAATTTCATGTCCATTTAGTCGAAAACGCCTCGATAAGGGACTTTGGCCTGATTCCGGTCCAATCAATGCCCTTGTCCTGTCTCTCGGTCCAGCTCTCCAGCCATGACCGCCGAATGACTTTTCTCGTGGGGAGTTAGTTGATGGGCCGTCGGGAAAAAAGACAACACCATCTGGTTAATTAGTCCAATCCCGTCCAGCGGATGAACTGCATCTGTGCGCAACACCCCATGAACCTTCAGCCCAATTAAGAATTTAGGACGACGGACGGACTGACGACGGGCCCGCTCGGGCCGCCGACGACCCCGCCATCTTATTAATACTCTCTTATCTGCTGGCCCTTACGAATAGCTAGGTTAATACAAATACTATTCCCTTCCATGTCGGATGTTGTCGCGACAGCTTCGATATTGTAAAGCACACGTCAGTCTCTATGACAACCTTGGACTTCAGCGGCCATGCGATTTCTTCCCGCATGCTTTATGACGCCCCCAATCTACCCGAGCCATACTCAATGGCCGCATCCACCATTCCTTCCAATGTTGGTAGCTCGCTTTTCCCATCAATCCAATCGGAAACCACAAAGGCAACAGAAGATGCGGCCACAGTCCAATCTCGAGCCTGCAGGTTGCCGCTCTAGCGTCGTACTTACCAAGCGAGACATGTCTCGAAGCTCCTTGATAGGATCGCCAAGGTCGGCCAGCGGGACTTTGCATTGTATGCGGGATATTCCTCGTCTACCCGAGCTTGAGCCTGTGACAAAGTCCTACTCTCGCGTCAGCCCATCCCTGACTATTGTCTGGTTATGTGTCATTGCAGCTGACCTTGCCTGTCCTAAAGCCATCACCAGTATCTTGACTGGCTGGCTTCCCAAAGACTCAGGACTTAGGCATGTCGTACCTTGCTTGCGCATTATGCATTGCTTACAAAACGCCGCTATTTCCCTCGCTCAGTACTTGTATCGCTCGAGAACCACGGATATTTCAACATCGGCCCGCGGACTATCCGTAATCCGTTTTCATCATCATCGACCCACGTGGCTCAGAGGGTACCCCGTATATGGGCCTATGCTCTGATAGAATGGAGGTCGAGTGGCTCTCTCCACTAGACCGTTAAGGGGCGTTGGCTGACGCCTGAATATGATGCTGGCCAAGCTCAAGCGCAATTCGAGTTGGTAGCAGGAGTAGGGAAATCGCTCCAGACAAGGACAGAGGCGTTCTGGTACAATATGGATTACGGCTGTAGTGGTCGTCTGGCCAGAAAAGAGGAGGGGGCCTTTGTAGACCTTGACGGGCTGGCATATGTTGGAAAAAGAAACGAGCTGCATGCTCGCTCTTTGTTGTCGTTGAGCGAAGGCGCCCAAACAGGCTAGGTCAGCCGCAATAAAGTCTTTGCCAGGGAACCAAAGACGTTGGCGGAGGCTGGCATGGACTGCTCAGCGGCTTATGTGGGCTTGGCCGAACGATGCATCGCAGCGTTGCGACTGGGTCCCCCTACATGCTTACGGCCGCGAGAACGTGTGCCCCCCTGACACAGGTCCACTCGTGGTGCCGGTTTTGCGGGATACTGAGACCTGGCCACTCACAGCCCATGAAGTCTCCCCCCCTCCAAGATAGATACACTAGGACCAGACTCCCTGGATGTCAGGGATGGCCTGCTTCGGCTCGCGTCTCCCTGCAGATCCGCCACCATGAATCCAACCCAGATCGCGTGCCGCGTCAACCACATCCCAGCGCCTTTACGACCCTGCCTTTGCACTCCGTCCCCTTCCTCAACATCAACAGCTCACATAGGACCCCGATGCCACCATGTTGCCTTTCCAGCTGGCCGAAGGGGTGTCCCTTGCTATCTACAACATAGCCGAAACCAAAGCTGCTACGATTTCCCAAGCCCGATGGCCAACAAGCGGTCTGCCGGTTCGAGTCTATGCAATCCGCCATGAAACGGGTGTTGCGCGGGTTCATGTCGCCCGGAGTGCCTTCTCACACATGGGTATACCCGTGCGCAAGCGACGGTTTCCTCCCGCGAAACGGTCCGCCGGGACCTACAGAAAGACCAAACTGCAGGGTTGACAGTTAAAGACACGACGGCGTCTGTGGGTGCGAGATTCGGTGTGACGGACTCCCCGCCAATCTTACTGCGGTGGTATAAACCGATAGGGGATTCGCTTAAGAATGAGAAGGCAGCTTGCAGCTGTTCGCCGTGGTGCGAGGGGACTTTTCACGGGAAAGATGGGGCAAACATGCTGTTGTCGCTCGGGCATACGACTAGTTCAGGTCCTTCCGTCATGAAGGGCATGTAACAGGCGAACCAGATTCCAAAAGATACGGCTGGCAACCAGCCAGGTACAAACGTGTTGATGATTAGCCTAACAGTCCAGTAGCATGATACGGACTAGCTTTGCCATGTGTGCAGAAACGCAAGCCCCACGCCGGCTCTTTTGCCGAAAGCTTCCACGCGTGCCGTCGTCGAGCGTATACTATACAGCAGGGAAACGCACGTCCGACGCGCATAGCCCATTTTACCTGCATTCCACACGTCAGCCACTGGCCAGGAAGATAGATCCCGGCTTCCTCAGTTCCTGGTATCAGGCACTAGTATCGAGGGAGGCGGAACAATGGAATCCTATTGTTTGACAGTCAGGGACGTAACCCGTTGACGCCCATGAGCGGTCAATGAAGAAGCGAAGCTGTTCCTTCACTTCTCCTCTGCCAATGTGGCACGGCGTTGCGTACCGTTGATGTCGGCTTACACACGTCCACCGCTGCTGTGCTGGTGCAACTAGTGTCCGAACATATACTTATCTTGTTGACCTAATCCTGTGTGGACTGTGGGGGGTCGATGACGGCCGCGCCCAGCTGGTCCTGTCTATCGATTGAGGAATAAGAAATGTGAAGTAGACGGGTTAAGGAAAGCAAAACCACCGGCTGATCAAAGTCTAATAGTTCTAAACCAGCTGGGTGGATGACTAGTGGCGGGCAAGGCGCCACAAATCTCAGATGACTGCAGCGTGAATGGGCTATCGGCGGCGTAAATTCAGAACGAGAGGGAGGCGCGCATTGGGGGCTAGAAGCACAGCTGCGTACAGCATGATTCATTATGTGGACGTAACGGGGAGTACAGATTCATGATAATGGAGCTGGATCTACAGGTTGGAAACGTGCGTCCTACTGCTACTGATGCGTACTATGGTACGTCTGGCCATCGTCTAATTTCCAATGTCACGGTACATAACGAGACGAACGCGCATGATCACACGCTTGTCGGACGTGGTTCCTACCGGGAAGACGGTGGCTGTTCGTACCAAGACAATCTCCTGGGACTGGCAGCACCTCTGACGCAACCTATTCGAATCCTGCCCTGTTCTCCCTGTTTCTGCGTTTTATCAAAGGCTGGCTTGACGGATGAGAGGGCAAGTTACCGTTGCTCTATTCCCGTGCGCCGGCCCAGACCTGACCTGGGGTTGCCCTTCATCACGTTGCATCTGCATATGCGCCTGTGCAGACCATCGAATCGACTGCAGCTGCGGCACAAGCACAACGACAGAACGAAGGATAGGAGCCGGCCCTCGCACACACGTCAACCATCAGCCGTCATCTTCACCCCACACCCTCGTCCTCGTCCTTGCATGCCGGAGGCTCCTTCCGTCAGTTCCTCTTCGCCTTACAACAAGGTACCTACCTGCCTACCTGCCTCGATTGGCGCGGGTCTGGATTGTTTCTCCTGATACACTAGCCGTTTTTCTCATCCAGCACAGCTCCTTCCTCCTGGGTTGTCGTGCCTGCCTGCCTTTTCTCTCTCGACCCTTTTTATCTATCATCACTTCCTGCTCATACCCCACACCGTCCGCCGACGGCAAATTCCCTTCGCTTTTGTCAATTATTTTCTCCCTCCCAACAACGCTCTCACAGTCTCGGTTCCTTTTTTTGTTTTTGTGTTTTTACATCGCTCTGCTCGTCTTCCAACGTCCTCTTCGATGTTCTCGGGCTTCCGGTCATCAAGGCTGTTTTACCTAGAACATCTGCGACTTCCTATCTCCGCCGACGACGACTGTATTTTAACTTCATCCTCATCAACCTCGACGACGCCGGATATCGGACAGACTACGATCCCGGTTCTCCGCAAGGCCTGAGTCTTCATCAATACAATCGTTTTTATCTTATTTTCGGGTATACGTCTTAAGATCGGGACATACTTGCTGTCTCACATCTTGAGTTGCGAAGAAGGCAATCGCTCGTGTATATATAGAGCATTCATAGCCCTACCGCATCTGCTTGACACCAACCGTCACTCTTCACGACGACTATCTTCTCGGGACCGACGAAGCACAGCCCACCATGTGGGAGGTTGTGTGGACGGATCCCGATAGGGAGTCCAGAAAAGAACACCGCGAGCGGAAGGCAGTGGAGCGAGAATACAAGGACAAGTCCCGAGCGACTAGAAGCTCTGCGTCCACTCGGAGCTCCTCTTCATCCGACAACAAGCCATTCAGCTTCTTCGGATCCAAGGGTCTTAAGAGGACACTCACACCGTCAAGCGTCAAATCACCCATGAAAACTAATTCGAAATCTCCGAGCATCGACAGTACCTACAGAGGCTCGCTCTTGTCGGCTATTTCAGAGCCACCGCCACTCCCTGAAGTGCTTCCTGACAGTCCTGTCACGGCTGTGTATCGGACCGACCTGCCAGAGCACTTGGCCGAATCTTTACAAAGCTCGCCAATATCATCCAACAGAGGTACAAATGCCCAACCCTACAATCTTGCTGCAACTCACTGATATCCAGGTTTCATAGACTCAGTTTTCTCCAAATGGACAGACAACTCGTTGGCTGTGCCAGCATCTCCATGCGACACGTCTGTGAGCGAGTCGACGACAGGAAAGCGGGAACACTACGTCCAGGCCCTTGGCCCAACCTCCTTCATTACAAAGAGCACTGAGGTTACTATCTTGCCTCGGACAACAGACAACGAAATCGCAGGGATGATTTCACGCATCACTATCACGGCGGAACCTGTCAAGGAGGAGCCGCCGACACCTCCTCGTTCGCCGGCAACGCAGTAAGTGAAGTCGCCGAAATTCCCGGCAACACAACTAATGGAATATAGATCTGCAATTCCGTCATTTGTTGATACGCCCGTCAATCTGTTCCCAGGGTATGTGAGCCAGAAGCAATCACTACGGCAGGTGGCTTCGTGGATGACAGCGTTTAAGCCCAACAACCCAGACGCCTGGAAGCCCCCAGATGAGTGGGACTACAGCCCGGCAGCAGAAGCGCGAAGCCCGGTGATTGAGGATACCATCGAAGATGCACTGGATGTTGATGATGGACTCGCCATGTCCATGGACCTTAACAGCATGCAGCGTGAGATTAGACGCATGGCCGCTGCAAGCCATAGCATCCGTCTTCTGCGCCTGAAAGAGGTTTGGGGCGACACCACCGATGCCAATCTCTACAAGGAACTCGAGATGGAGAAAAAGAGGTGGATGCTCTCGTCGTTGCACAACATGGACAAACAGGAGAATGAGAACCAGGAGGCCCATGCTGATAAGATTACTCCGGCTAAAGCAAAAAAGGTTCTGGCACTCTACGAGGCTCAAGGTCAGTGAAGACGAACTCATAATCATGTGACTGAACTGACCTTTTCAGCGACTACCTCATATTTGGCCGCCCTCCACTCCAACAAGCAAGTCTACCACCTGTCCTCTGCTCCTCTGTCCCATAATCTCTTTCCCAACATACACCCGGTCCTCGTGCCCGCAGTCTCGCCATCGGTCTTCCCAGTAGCACCGTCGCTATTTGGTGTGGCCTACTCGCTGGCACTTCCGGCCTTGTTGCCATCCGCCGAAGTCCCTGGACTTCTCAAAAACGTCCACAGGTGTCTCGCAATTGGGGGGGCCCTGCATCTGACGCTGATCGACCCCCTTCCGATCACAAACACTCTCGGCCCCCTTATGCGCCTGTGGATTGAGGAAAACCTCATTTTCAACCTTGAAAAGAACTTCCGCTGCATGAATCCTAGCAAGCTGTTTCCTGTCTGGCTCGCAGATGCTTCTCTTCGTGGCGATGGCAGTACCATCACCACGGTAAGATTCTGCGCCATGCCGCCCGTCGACAGGCCGGACACGGCCACGACTGACGCCGAACAGCTTGCGGATAGGGCCGTTAAACTGGAGCTGCGCACCATGGTCGGTCGAATGCTCTGGAGAGAAGTCTGGGGTCAGTTTATTACTGCTGACAAGTGGTGGTGGGAGCAACCCGACATTGTTGCAGAGTGCGAGCAGCTCAAGACCGCGTGGGAGTACAGTATCATTGAGGCGGTCAAGACTGCATAAGGCAGTCGCAATGCTGGAATTCCTTTCTGAGGAACAGAAAAGGGTGGTATTATACGTCGTTCCAGAGGGTAAAGACACATTCCTCGACATGGAGTTGGAGGCCAGGTTTCTTTCACAATACCCACGGGATTGCCTGAATGGCGAATGGAGCCGCTGGCTTCACCTGCCTTGGGGAGAGTTTGGCGGGTCCGATATGAAGTGGGATGAGTTTCTATGTATAACAACTCCGATTTATCGAGCTTATTGGGGACTTGTGATAGAGGGCGAACGGATGGGCAGAGTTCGTGTCGCGATGAGCTGCAATCTCGAGTGGAAATGGGCTTGGTGGACTGACTATTGCTATGTAAGAGACCGCATGCCGTAATGATCAATACAATGTCAATGGCCCATAGTAACATCGCGGTCCTCGTGCCATGGATCCCATGGATTGTTGTTGTTTACCTAGTAGTAATAAAGAACGAAATCGCCAGCCAGCCCTTGATTCAAAATGAGTACCCGAAGAGGATTGAACTGCCACAATTCGATGGGAAAGGAAACCTATCCATCAAAGTTTCGGCTGCTCTACCGTCACTAAAACCCCCTCGTGGCGAAGGCTTCAGATGGAATGTGATTTCCGCAACCACATACCATCCATGTATGGTCCCTGCTTATTCTCAACATATTTTTATTTTTATCCAAGGCATCCCAGCCTTTGGCATCCTGAAGGGCATGCCCCGTCCCGACAGCTCCACAACATTGGAACCTTTCGTGATGTTTCCGACAGACCATTACCGATCCCTGCCTTTCCCCCACAGCATCCACATACCTTTGTTTCTTTATTAATATTTTTTCCGAAATCGTGAAGAGCACAGTAGGCTTGTTTCTTTTTTGAATTCCTTTTTTCCCCATTTGTTTTTCCCACTCTGCTTTTCTTTCTCAGGGCTAGATCTTGCTCACGGTCCTTCTTCGACCTGCATCTTTTTTCGGGTTAGTCCAACTGGGTTTTGGCAATTGGTCGCGATCGGGTTTAATAGGGGCAGGTGGGCAGGTTTGTTTTCACTTTAGGAGGGGTTGCTTTTGGCTGCTTGAGAGTGGCGATTGAGGGGCCATTCCTCGGCTGAAATCATGGTGGTGGCTTATCTCCGACGGTCGCCCAGCTCCAAGTTCATTGGGAACTGGTCAAAAAGACGCCCCATCGGACATTCCCGTTGCACCAGCAGGTAGCTTCGTCAAGCTTGCCTATCACATGTACAGATGACAACGGCAGGCCGGATGCACGGCGGGTCGACCCTTTCGTGGTCTCGACTTGACCCTTGAGATGGGACGTGCCCCCAACAGCGTCCTACAAATCGAGTTCGGGTGGGAGGTCGTCAACGGATCGGGAGGCGGCGGATGATGCCGATGCACCTCACTACCAGCCACAGCTGTCCGTGCTTTATGTCCAAGGTGGTAGGCAGCCTTTTCACAGATTAACGAGGGTAGTAGCTACCATGGTGTGGAACCGTGGGTAGACAGCGCTTCGGTTGTGCCAGATGCGACCTGACGGGGAGGGCACGCGTATGTTGTTGCCATACTGTGAACAAGTCTGGTTCGCTTCGCAAGATTAGCGACCGTTCCGCGATTTGCTTGCTATGGCAAAAAAGTCCAAGGAGAAGCAAGGGTCTAGGAGCCACTGATTCGGGGCCTCTGAAGTGACACGGGTTCGAGTCGGAAAGTGGTGTCAAGAGCAATGAAGGAGGCACTAATACACCATGTATCGAAAACGCTGGCCTTTGGTCCAGGATCACGGATAGGAGCCTCCCGGATGGATTGGCCGATTCTTGGCCGGTTTCTTCTTCGTTTCTGTACTTGTGTCTGCACGGGCGGAAAATACACCCTTGTTACCCCCCGAGAGGCGCGGCACATGCAATCTGCAGGGCTACATCAGAGAGTCATGGTCGAGGACATCCCCAGCCAACGTCGGCTTTGTAGCACCCTACTATCTGAAAAGGTGATCTTAATCTATATGATTAAGATGGAACTTTTGATTATCAGCTACGAAACTAGTCGATACCCACCATGATGTTGTGTTTCTTCTGGAAACCTCATATTGTGTCGAGTGTTGGGCATCATACTCATGTTGTGTTTTGTCCCTACTGTTGAGAACATCATTGTACCTGTGCGACTTCAAGAGGGAACGCCTTGGATACGTACTTCAGCATCCGGGCAGAAAAGCTTGAGGTCCCCGTATGAAAGCCAAGATGCGGGGAGGCAACCTGAGCTCGCCTCTGCTACATGGGTAGTATTGTTACAACGCTATCCTTCCAGCAGTCGCCCTGACCGTTTCCTCCAGGAAAACCACAAACAGGACCGGTGATATGGGAGAGAATAGAAAGGGGCAGTGGGCAACCTTGCGCCCTCCTACTAAGTACTTAGTCGGGACCAGGGGCGAATTTGGCACGGAAAAGCGTCGACAAAAATGGTATGAACAGACGCGTCCTTGCAGACCACGTCTCCTGGCAAATCCGTTGTCGCCTGGTGACGCTGCTGGGTGCTGACGGTTGGTGCTCGACAAAGCCGGGCAAGCGTGTAATTCCCAGAGGAAAGAAACGCTGGGACAAAGCAGAAACGAATCGCTCTCTCAAGACAAAGCGAGGGGACGCTGGTGTATTCTATTCTTCAATCATGCTGCCCCACCGCCGCTGACGCCACCACTTTCTAACGTGTGCTGCTGCTTACTTTTGAGTGAACTTGGTGCCTAACGAAATGAATGTTCATATAAAGTACGCTCTGGGACAGTTTCGTATTCACACAATAATGCGAGGCGAAGCATTTCAAGCAACGTACGATGCGGTAGATTGCCAACTCATCCGATTGAATATTGAATACAATTTTTTAGAGCTAGAGGGATGTACAAAGTAGGATATGAATCTATCAACGCGACCGGGCCCCCTAAACATATTCGCATGCCACCGGGTATCATCCACCTGAAATAGCTTTGCCATCATGACAAGCCTGCAATCTCGTCTATGTCAGCGAAGCTTGCTCGTTGGAGTTCGGCCGACTGTTCGTGAGCTCCGTTACGCTGTCAGTCTCGTGGTTCTTTGTTCTTCTATTTTGGCTCGATATCTTGGGCGAATTACTGTGACTGAGAGTGCCCATGATCTCTGTGGCGTCTGGCCGTCGAGACGCATACTTGATGTCGGACCACAGGGTCTTGCAGGCTTTCCAGGAGGTCACGAAGTAAATAAGTGCGTTCCAGAATCCTTGCAGTGGGAGGACGAAGGCGCTCATGTACTGAAGTGGTGTTGAGGTTTCCTTGACGTGAATGACCGAGTAAACGCGGTTGGCGCTCGATGGGACCCAAGTGATGAGGATGACTGTGAAAAAGAGAATGGAGCACTTGGTGTACAACCACGCAGCATTATTGAGCTCGTAGTTACGCCGGCGAGCCGACTTCATAGGACGATGGGTAGCGGCTTCGAAAGCACTGCTTTCGACAGGCAGAACGGCGTTAATGTGTGATTCGCTGCGGTTATGGTTGGCAGAGATGCTGACAGAGTAGGCGGCACTGGGCATCCGAGGAGTTATCCCGGCTTCTGCTTCTCGTTTCACTGTCGGGCCCAAAGCGATCGAGTCCTGAGGTTGACCCACTGTCACCTCCGAGGTGATGTAAACCTCTGTCGTCTTCATCGAGGCGAGCACATCATGGAACGAATTTCGATGATCGCGGTCTGAGGAGTTGAAATTGTGAAGCTGTTTGCGTTTCTGATAGATATCTCCACCGGCGCGGATGTAGATGAAGAAGGTGATTAAAATTGCAATCCTGGACAGATAAGCGACGGCATGGTTGTGCTAGGGGGATGGAAGCCTACCAAACGGGTCCGTAAAATGTTATAATGCGCCATATCTCCCATTCAGGGATGATCCAGCACCACAGCGTCGCATTGCCATAAACCCTCTGTCCGTCATCACTTTTGAGGAATATGTATACCAATGCGGGGACGAACGGGATGCCGTAACAGCAGACGAGGTAAGTTATCTCCATCCCTCGCAGTCGTTCGGCATCGAATTTGTAGTAGAAGGTTAGGTATACATTTATGGCCATGGCAAGCGTCCAAAATGCATCAGCAGGCATGAACCTGCAACGTGTTAGCTGTGGCTCGAACAGACGTCAGACAGGCTCACATTTGCACAAGGAAACCCTGAAGCTGGCAGCCCGTGGAATCAGGAGAGCCAACATATGACCTAGCCATGAGGGTCCCGACGTTTGTCATCATGTTGCCGAAGGACGCAAAGAATACTAGCCGGTTGATGGGCTTGTGAAACGCTCTCGACAAGCAGAATGTGCCGATGATGAAGATGCATCCTATCAGGGAAAGCACTGAACATGTTCGTTCGATGATACTGAACACGTCGAGGCCCTCCTTAACCATGCTGGTCGTTCCTACGGGCGTTCCCATGGTGGCTGGGCGTATGTATGCTGATATATAGCCCAGTACAGGTGAAGGCCGTTGTGCAGGCGGCGACCTTGCAGGATCAGAGACAGCAGGATGCGAATGCCGTATACCTCGACGTCCACCAGCGGTCAGTCGAACTGGAAGGAATTGATCCTCGATGATGGCGTTCGATTTCCCTCCTCCAACGGTTTTGTTTCTTTTCCAATGGTGATAGTGAGTGTCCGGATGTTCGACAACGGAGCACAAGCCGTCGTGCTCAACCAGAACCCAGGAACCGGAGTGTCAGGAAGTAAGACTCAACGTGTTCCAAAGAGGCAAAGAAGAACAGAAGCAAAAGCGATGTCGACAACAGCAAGATGTAAGAAAATACAGATACTAGAGGGGAAAAGAGCGAAGCCACTCATCAACGCGGTCGGGCGCCACACGCCCTTGACTGTCGCATGGCTTATAGCAGGGTACAAAACAAGATCGGTTAGGATGCTCATTGCGTTCCATTGTGTAGTACCTACATCGGACTTCGCAAGTAACAGTGTGAGCGGAGGCGGGGGGGGGAATCGTGAAGATACCTGGCGAACGTTGGAAATTGACTGAGGCCGCCATGTTCGCCCACAACCCAAAAGGGGGCAAAGGAATGGCGGTCGTCTACGCTCGAACGGGCCAAGTGAAGGACTTGGCTCCAGCTTGGCGCGGGGTCAGACGAACCTGCAGACCCTAAGAAGAGGGGGGGGGGGGGGGGGGGGGGCCCCCCCCCCCGGGGGGGGGGGGGGGGGGGTGGACCCATGCTCCGCGTTGCAAGGGAAATCCTGGGGGCAATTGCTCTTAACATGGTTGCACTCACTTTGAGCAACACCGTTTTGGTTTCTAATTTGGGTCCAATTTTTGTAGTCCTTAGGATTTGCCGCCATCATCATCATATCTTAGTTCTCCTCTTCGTTCTCCGCGGCATAGCCTCCCCGTTTCGGATTACTTTCACTCATTGTATGCTGTATTTGTCCAGCATTTCATGTATATCAGGGCGTGATCGGCTCGCTAGGCTTTGCCCATTTCCCTGCCGTCACTCAAGGTAGACATCCTCGAGGAGCTCGGACGGATAGGGAGGTCAAGGTCAAGGCGGCAGCGACGGGACGGTTGGCGAGAAGGGACCAGAGTGTATTTATGACTTCAGACGAAAGTTTCCCAAAAAAACAAAAAAAAAATCAGAGCCGTCGATTTTACTCTTCTTGGTGAAACCCTTTCCAAGCCACTGCAGAGCAGGGGCCGTGTGCTATCAACTTCCTCCAATGGTGCCGCCGAAAACGAGCCGCTAGTACGGCTGCCTCACTAGGTAGACTAAGTTGCACGTAGCCATCTGAAGCACACGGTATGCCGTACGCCGGGCGGAAGCTAGTTAAGACAGCCGTTGCTCCTCACCATCTGGTCTGATACGCCGGTCCTATAGTGGTAGTCGAAGCGGTCAGTATCTATGCTCTCTAATCTCGAATTGTGAGGCCGTACCCGCTTTGAGGAGGAATCAATTAGTGCGCAGTATAGAGCCAAAACCGTGCTGGCAATAACCTCATTTCCGAGGTGCATTAGTATTGACCGCCGGCCGCAGCTTCTCAGCTGAATAGCATGGGAATGGTTATGATAAAATCACTGTATCTTAACCAGGCCGGAAGCGCGATGCCGTTTCGGTCACGTGAAGAGAGCCACCATCAGCCGTCGTCTTTCGAAGATGATAGGCGGGCAGATGTTGGAGAATGCTATCAAAACGAGGCCGGTGTCATCGGTCGAATACTGTCTGGACTGTTGTTTGGTATTGTTCTTGGTCTGCAATAGGACAGATTCATGTATTTTACGACTTGATATTTCAGTAGCTAAGCTCGAAATTCGGTGGCACAGCGCCGGCCAGTTTCTCGGATTGGAAGGTCTGAATACTAATTCACCGCGACTATGTATGTCGTGCATGTCGCACTTGATTTTGGGTGACGTAGATAAAGACAGCACTAGCGATGCTGCAGCTAGGTGGGATGGAAAGGCCATGGTAAGGTACTTGTCGGTGGTCCTGGACAAGCTCTGATTAGCTGCACCATTGTCTAGAGATGAGACGAGGGACAGGCAATACGGCGCTGAGGGGCATGGAAGAGACAAAGTCCAGGGACACAGGTGTATGAGATGACGAGCTTGCGATCGGATGGGCTGGAGCGAATCTGTCAAAGAAAAGCAGCTGGGTTG
The DNA here is from genome assembly GCA_030867255.1 of Colletotrichum somersetense. Lineage (NCBI taxonomy): Eukaryota > Fungi > Ascomycota > Sordariomycetes > Glomerellales > Glomerellaceae > Colletotrichum > Colletotrichum somersetense. Next base: position 193,877 of record MU843463.1, on the reverse strand, counting down.
GGATTGGTTCATGGCTGGAGTATCGTATCATTGCAAGTGAAGATCACCACTCCCTGAGCTTATCAAGTGGGGTAGGTGAGTGGAGTGGAGTAGCTGCCCGGATGGTCGGCTCAAAGACATGTCTTTTCCGGAATCCAGCCACAACAAGCTTCCCAAGCCAAAACACGCCGGTCTTTCTAGCCTAGGTATTCGTACCTACACATGCTTATGGGACACCCCCTTCCGTGGTTCATTTGTCTCCTGCACCTGTGCGCAGAATTGCCATTATTGATCTCCAGCAACTTAGCTTGTCGTTAGAGCGGAGGCTGGTTTATTGTTGGTACTAATGATGTTAGCCGTTGAGAAACACCCCATTTTCAGAGACACAATAGACTAGCATCCAAATGGTGCCAAAAGCATGACCAGAAAGATAAGATGCCAATTCTGGCATTCGCTGGGTAAGTGGGTATCGACAGCATCTACGTTAAATATCCAATAAATTGGCTCATGGCTTTCGGCTTCGCTCCACAGATCCGGCTTCCTGGTTCTTTTCAGCCTGCCTTCTATGAAAGAAAAAATACGCTTGTTCCAGCAACAGACAGGGATGTATGTACATATTTGCTACGTAATCTAATCGAGCTTGAGGGTTCTGTCTCATCTCTGGGGCGTATGCTTCTTCTTTCTCGTCTTGGATTTGTGACTCTAACGGGGTGTCTCATCTGTTTCATATAGTGGCAGCAGGCCGAAGTCAAATATAGGAGGCCACGCTTGATATTCTACTGCATCTCGCTCTTGAGAGAATCTATGTGGGAACAGAATAGATCAGACTGGACTGCGAAGGAGTGCCCGGGGGTCTGGCGTCTTGGCCCAGTCTAATTTCAACATCTTTCTGCGACCAGGCAATGATGTCACCCATCCCAGACCGATTCCATCTCCAGTTTGCTCAACACAAGCTTTCCAACCCGTATGTCAAAGGGCCCGCCTCTGATGGATAACGTTACCCATTGAGGAGGGCGAGCTGAGATTGGCCTTCTGCTTGGATTCCGTCTATGTCTTTCTGCAAGGATCAACAATACATCAGCCACTGTAAGACTTGGTGGCTTACTCTCTGTGGAATGCACAGCCAAAATTCGCCTTGAAAAAGGAATGAAAGACGATTGCCTCTCGTTTACCTGTTTCTTTTACCCTAATAATGGCACATCAGCCAATAGATCCTCGATAGTCTACGTTCTCGACTCTTTGCTACTACGATATTTATTCCTGGGCCTGGAACGCAAGTTAGTAGATGTCAAGAACAATGTCGCTTGCATCTCTCGGGAGCATTCCCATCTCCTAGTCCAACAAGGTCAAAGGTCGTCCAACTATCGCTTAGTATTTGCGTGAGGCTACATTGCCCGTTGGCCGCCATATAATACGGTACCTATCAGGTCTTGGTACTGCTCAACCAATGCCCTTATCAAGCCTCCATGACCGAAGATCTTCTACATGACGGCAATGGCTTATGGAATAGTTATCTTAAAGCGTCTTTTCAATAAAGACAAAGATTCACCCATCGACAAGGATGGGAGCCACTAGGTCGACTTTGGGGAAAGGTGACCCCTCTGAAGACTTTTACTAGACGAGGACTATCATGCTCCCAGAACTAGGATAAGTATACTCTCTATGTAACTGAGTTTTGCAGGAAAAAATTGCTTCTGTGTTGCAAACCCATGAATCCCTCTGCCAAGAGGTGAACTAGAAGCACGAATAACGTTGCCATATTCTCCTGGGGCAAAGGACCTCATAACTTGAGGTATTATTGCCTTAAATAACCCAAGAAACAAGGAGATACAAACACACACTTTCCAAAGAAGCTAGATTTGTATCCGACTGACTGACTGTCCCCCCCGCAACGCCACTTGTTAGTAAAGTGATTCACCCCTGCGCTCTGATAGTGGTGTTCATAGGTACTGACACAGACTCTTCTAGAAAATGGCTCGTACAATTTGATCAGACTGAGGGGGTAAATGACAACCCGTCAACTACTTCGCTTTCAAAACTGTGGTGAAGAAGGATGCAAAGTCCGGGACCAAGTGGTTCAGAAAGAAGATCTTCCATGCAAAGAATGTCCATAAGATTGATGAAGCCTCTGAAGGATTCTTTTCGAGCTTGGTATTTCTGTGGTGAATAGGTGGCTGGGTTGGCATGCAATGCTTCAGGGTCATGCAGATGAAATCGACGGAGTTCAAATATAATGAACGTACAAAAGTCAAGGATGAGAATGAAGGCCGGCATTGTTTCTTGTTGTTCCTGCCTAGCCATGCAACAAAAGGCCAAACCACATCACCGTAGACGAAGCATTAATACGTGAAATGGTTTATTAGTGCAATGGTTGATCTTTCAAGGCACAGATATTTTGGATGATGTTGTTAAGAAGGAATCACTTCTCTCAATATCAGCATATTGGCAATAGCCTGCTCCCTACCGTTACGCAACGAGGCTATGATGCGATCTCGAGCAAGTCATGACAACGATCCATGTTCATCCTGCCAATTACGAATGCTTCAAGCTCTTGTTTCAGTCTGTTCCAGAATCAAGTAGTGATTATTCTGAGGTTCGAGACGGAGATCAGTCTACACCTCTTGAAGATCTGGGCCGCGAGTGACTAGACCGAAGCTTCTATATATGTCTATACATTCCATCCAAGAACAAAAGGTGAAAATGGTTTTATGGTGTCCAACAATGTCTCATTATCTCATTGTGTCGCATCAATGTCAGTCTTCACACCAGGGTTTTCGAGTTAAAGCAGACCAACCTGAACCTCAAAACACAGCAACGCGTACGTTCTCGTCACATAGCAGCAGCCTTTTCTACCACTAGAATACTGGCAGGCCTACTGAGATATAAGCACTGGGTTCTTCTATCTTTGTCGGGGCTGCGAAAGACGTCAGGCCAGAATAATCCTGACCGAGCCTCTCAGCGGCCCTCCAAGAGATGAGGCCTAGAGAATAGTTCCGCCATAATTTACTCTGCTCAAAATACAACAGTATCCATTTAATCGGAACCAGGGAGTATTCACAATCACCTTCAGCACTCATGAACCAAACCCGGATGGCCGTCGAAGCCTCAGCACCCTGGAACCCAAAGGTGACTTCCCATACAGTCGCTCGCCTCAAGCTTCATTTCGAAACGCCACGATGCCGCGGAAAAATAGAACAAGCAAGAGGCCGCATAAGCACCGCCAAGCAAACTTCGATCCGACTCTCATCCTTGCCGAGGGCCACGCCGTCAACGAAAAGCACCATCAACACCGGTCACGAAAAGACAGAAAACCGGCCAGGGGATGCCGGAGCTCGTCCGTACCATACAAGCCCACGAAAAAGCAACGCCACGACAGACATACTCGCCGCATCGCTATTGAGATGGATACGGACGGCGACTTCACCATGCTGCCCACACCTCCAACCTCGCCGGAGACTTCACCACTCACTTGTACAACCGCCCAGAAAGACAACACCGTAAACACGGGCGTCGCCAGCAGCTGTAACAGACGCTCCGGCTCGGAACGGTGCGTCTCTCTACGGTCTTCGAGAGCCTTCCCCGGAGGTTCCTCCATGTCAGCCCAGCAGTCTCCCGACGACATGATTTTGAGAAATTTCCGATTCCGACATCATCTGCTTTCTATGCTTGACCAGCAGCGCGCCGCCGTCGAGTTGTGGGCCGATAGTGTTGGTGCTGGAGAGCCCGCTGAGCCGATGGACTGGCAGCCAGAGCAGGAGCGGGTAGTTTATATTGCGCGGGACCCCGCGGAGTACAGATGTTATGAGGATCGGTGGAGAACGGATCGTGTGTTGCTGGAGGGGCGACGGCAACATCAGGGCGTGTTGGTGACGGCAGCTATGCCGACGCCGGTCATGGTGCAGGCTGGGCTGGGGTCATGGGCCAGCGATACACGACTTGACGGGCCGTCAGTGCCAACAGTGTGGGGAGATTCGGCAGCTGGGTTCTGTTTTTTCGACGAGATTGAGTGAAGGAGTGGGAGGTTGTGTAACTGGATCCGGATATGTCGATATGCGCACAGGGGGGGGGGGGGGGGTGACCAAAACATTTGCATCACCAACACATCTGACGCAGACCAATACACGAACGAGTACTCCTGTTTTAAGTTTACAAGTCCATTCATTAAACATGCCATTTTCACCGCGGAGGACTTTTCGACACCCATAAGGTTTAACATGCAAGTTCTGAACTAGACCAGTCCTAAATTCCTAACGCCTGTGTCCAGATGAAGTCCGACCGACCGTACCCATTGAAGCAAAAGTCAAATCTCGTGGGAATCTCGCAAATGTACAGATTCAACCGCTCACCCACCCACGCCCCCTCTATCACGCACAACACATACTTTTTTTTCTCAGTCTTTCATCGTCTCCTAGGTCTTCACACCTTATTTCGAATAACGTGAGTACTCGGCAGCGACGAGGCAGTGGTCACGCTCGAAGGGTTCTGTGGATTATTAGCATCCATGTCCGCATGGGTGAAATTGCAAAGGGGGTCACCGACCTAGCGTAAGTTGCTCCTTGGGCGTGATGCGCTCCGCTCTGAGCTTCTCAACCTCCATGGCGAAGACCTTGTGAGCCGGGGCAGTACTGTCGATACAGTTGGCCTTGATGGAGATGAGGATGCCGCCGCCGACCTTGAGGAACTGGTGAGCGTTCATGGCGACGATACGGGCCTGGTCGGGCTGGGCGACATCGGCGAAGATGGCATCGACCATGGGCATGAGCATGCGGTACTTGAGAGGCTGACGGGCATCCTCGACGATGGGAACGACGTTGGTGCGCTTGGCAGCCATGCCGATCAGATCACGGCCGGAGCGAGGCGAGAATTCGACAGCATAGACGAAGCCGGTGGGACCGACAATATCGGCAACGTGGGAGACGGAGGTACCGGACGCACCACCGAGGTAGAGGACCTTGGAGCCGGGTCCGAAGTAGAGCTTCTCCAGACCGCCGATGACGGCAGCAGCCAGCTTACTGCGGAAAGGGTTCCATACGCGGTACTCGACCTTGGTGGTTGTGGTGGTGCCGTCCTCGTTCTGGACGCTGTCGTCGACGGAAACGCGCTTCTCGCCGTAGACGGACTCGCCAGGGACGATGTTGCGGGTCGCAATGGCGTCCTCCTTGCCGCGGACGACGAAGATACCCTCGTGACGGTGGGGTTCCTGGGGTTGACGGTCAATGCTATTCTTCCAAAGCAAAATAAAATGATGGGAGCTGGTCAACATACCACAATGACCTTCTGGCCACCCTTCTGACCAGGCTTGCCACCTCCACGGCCACCACCCCTGCCGCCGCGCTTGTCAATGCCTCCACGGCCTCGAGCACCACCGCGACCGCCACCTGAAGGTTCATCAGTACACAAGTTCGGGCATCGTCAACATGTTGTTCTCGGGGCTCACCGCGACCACCGCCACGTCCGCCGAAGCCTCCACGACCGCGATCACCGCCGAAGCCACCACGGCCACCACGGTCACCGCCGCCAAAGCCACCACGGCCACCACCGCGTCCACCAGCTCCGCGGGGGGCGCCGCGACCACCGCCACGAGGCACGAAGGGAGCCATGTCTTATTATTTATTCGGAGGGTATTGTTGAGAGTCGTTGTAGACGGCGACGGACAATTGGATCAAGACAGGCAGTTCCCACGTTATGAAAAGTCGAATTGGGGGGTGTCAGAGGCGCAAGTGCTAATCCTCTTGGTGGCGGGTTGAACACTGGATATACGCTTTGGCTGGGTGAATGAAATTTTTCGTCGGACTTTTTTTTCTGGGAGCTCCAAAAGAACGCACGGATCAGGAGACATGCAGATGGACTGTGGGGTCATCGGCTCGTGATTGGACACAGCGGAATGACAGAAGTGCCGTTTTCCGGCAGGAATTTTCCCTAGCGATTAGATAACGCCACTGCCAAAAAGACTGGGACCCGCTGTCAGTCAGTGCAGGTACTGTACTGTTGTACTAGGAACAGGCAGTGCGCCCGAAACTGACGATTTGAAGGAGACAGACGGGTTGTCGACAATTTTGCACTCTTTCCCCAACAACCAGCAAACTCGGGTGCGATACTGACTTGACAGAAACAATTATCACAGCGTTTTCCATCACTCCCAGTCGTGAGTGCATCCGATTTCCCCACGTACGACATTATTTTCCCTCTTCCTTCTCCGGCCTGTCTGGCCCAAAAGCCGCTGTTTTTACCCCGTAGGGTTGCGGAGCCCTAAGACGGACCCCCCTGCCGTTGCCCGATCCGCAAGCGAGAGCCAACCCGCGCGCAGGAGGGCTAGGGTCAATGAAAGTTGTGAATCTTTTCTAACTTCACTCTGACAGCCAGCCCAGTCCACGACGACCACCGACGCCCCGAAACCATCACCACACCCAACGATCAAGATGGTAAGTTGCGCGCCGCTCCCCATCTGTGATATCCGACGAGGGGAGGAATTTGTGAACCGACGAGAGATACGCACGAAATTGCCGCCGAAGAAAGCCCCTCGTCGATAAGAGCAAAACTGCCGACTATCGTAACGTGGAAAATCCGGTCACTGCACGACAGATACGCTAGGGTGCTTTGGGGAGAGAAACATGGTCTTCAAATCGCGAGACTGACATATCCGTCCTCAGGTTCGCTACGCTGCTCAAGAGATCGCGCCCGCGAAGTCGGCCCGCGCCCGCGGCGCCTACCTCCGCGTGTCCTTCAAGAACACCCGCGAGACTGCCCAGGCGATCAACGGCTGGAAGCTCCAGCGCGCCGTCACCTTCCTCGAGAACGTCACCGAGAAGAAGGAGGCCGTCCCCTTCCGCCGCTACGCCGGCTCCATCGGCCGCACTGCCCAGGGCAAGGCCTTCGGTGTCTCCAAGGCCCGCTGGCCCGTCAAGTCCGCCGAGTTCCTCCTCGGCCTCCTCAAGAACGCCGAGTCCAACGCCGACGCCAAGGGCCTCGATACCGGCAACCTGGTTGTCAAGCACATCCAAGTCAACCAGGCTCCCAAGCAACGGAGACGCACATACCGTGCCCACGGTCGTGTATGTCCTCCACTCCTAGCCTACCCATCTCAGAGCGTCGCTGACAGCCACAGATCAACCCCTACATGTCCAACCCCTGCCACATCGAGCTTATCCTTACCGAGGGCGAGGAGGTCGTCCAGAAGTCTGATGCCATCGCCGGCCGCGAGGAGGTCCGCCTGAACTCCCGCCAGCGTGGTGCCCGCGTCCGCCAGGCCATCACCGCCGCATAAACGAACTTTCTCAATGGATGGTCTTCGATTTTTGTGCGGTTCATGACGTGAGGGGCGTTGCGAAGTGTGGAAACGCGGAACACCTGGGAGGTCTTGGGTTGATGGAAGCGTGGATCAACTAAAAACAAAAACTTTGCGGCTTTTCATATGCTGGTGTACAGGAAGGCTATGTTCTCATGGCATTTAGGGATTGGCATGCGAACTCACACGCAACGGTCTGCATGGGCCACCAATAAACAAACATGCAAAAATGGTTCTCCTAGGCGGCCCCTAGCTACATGATGATTGGCGTCCATGGATATGAGGAAATTGCATTCAATTCTGCTCAACGTTTTTTTTATAAGGAAACCCAAGTCATCCATACCTGGTGATGGGCTGATGTTGCCTGCTTCCGTCTTTGATCCGGTATTGGTCCGGTAGTATACACCCGGCAACATGCCTACTCCCAATGCCTTGCCGTGTTCCCATTTGCAACAGTCCTCCCATGGTATCGTAGTCCAAACGCCGAAGGGGTAGCCAAGTTACCAACAACCCATACAAATGCAATCCCAACCATCATTATAAAGCTTTCCATTATACAGCCACGTCTATGACGCGGGCTCAGCCCTGCTGCGCCAAGCTGGTGATTGTTCCACTGAAGCGTCCTTTGCCAGGATGCATGACGCCGTCCGTCTTTGCAGCTTCAATGACCGCTTCGTCATAGACATTGGCCCACTCCGTATCCACGCCAAATGCAGTGGCCAGGTTGAAGTGCTCCTGGCTCGTCAAGTGGTTGGTGATCTTAGCTGCCAGTCTATCGGTGCACACCTGCATGAAAGGCGCCAGCTCTCTACGCCGCGCTGCAACGTCCTGTGGCGATTGCCTAGGAGAGTGTGTACCCAGGATGCCAGTGTTGTCGATAGAGGACACATCCACAATTACGTAGCCGCACGACTTAAGCGATAGGTGATCAAGCATCAAGGAAGTCTTCTCGCTGACGAGGCCATGCGGACGAGGAATGAAAGAGAAGCCATCGTCTCGTTGCACAACATCATCTACCCAATCACCTTCGTCAGTTTCACCTCCTTGACTGGCAAGTATCTCCTGGATTGAAGGCGCCGGCGAAAGGCGATCAAGGATGCCGGCCCACGACAACACTCTCGGCTGTCGAATCCGCATCCTGCTCCAATTAGGAATCGGATCCGGCAGTGGGTGAGGGGCTTGGTTCGCCGGCGGTAAAGGGGGAGGGCCTTGAAGCAGTCCAGCGCCTGTGACGCCCATATGATGCTGAACCGGCGGCACCACCACCGCGCCCGCTTGATTAAAGACCAAAGCCGGTAGCAAATTGTCTTGCGGCTGAAGAGGGGCGGGTGGCAATGGGGGCGGTTGCTGTTGAGTAGCTTGAGCCTGCGCTTGGGCAGGAGCCTGTACCTGGATTTGAATGGGTGCCCCAACATGTGCATGCGGATGGAACACAGCATTCACGTGGCCTTGGTCCCGTGTGGGCGAACCTGTAAGAGATACGCTTTCTAATTCGAGCTTCTGTAATGACTGCTGTGCCATCGTCCGGAGTGCCTGGAGGAAAACGTGGGGTGTAGCATAGCAGTTCTTCAGTGACAGGTGTTTGATGTGCGGCAATGATAGCAATACGCCTGGCGACATTGCGGTTTCGGGGTGTACCATCTGCTCAGGCGAGCAAATGGGAGCTGGAAGCACATATAGGTTGCGCTGAGTTATGCCAGGTGCAAACTCGCCGCCGCAAATCCATTCAAAATGGAGAAACTTGATGTTCTCTTGCTTTGCGACATGATCCCGGAGCAAGCGGTGAACCTTGGTAACAGAATCCACGGGAGATACGAAGGTATCCTCGACGCAACCAGGCGCCACCTTGGCTACCTGGCGCCAATCGGCGACAACGGCCAGAGCGACGTTGGTTAGGTTGGGCAAGCTCCGCCAAAAGTCCGGTCTCTGGAACATAAAGATGTGACTGCTGGGTATCTTGGCAATCGTCAGCGTTGTCAGCGAGTTGAAGCTGTTCAGCCGAGCGTTATCAATGAGCGCAATCACGTATGATTGAATGAGAGCTCGGTGTGCCCACTCCAACTCCAATAGCATCTCCTTCTGCCCTCTTGTCAAGTTTCTGGGCTGCAGCGGGTGACCCACAGCCGTATCGTTGAGCGCCGCTGCCATATTCCTTGTGAAATTGTCATCGTGGTCCTGATTAGGAACAGCATTGACGTGATGCAGGGCGACACGGTTGGTACCCTGGCTTTCAGGGTTGACCAGAGCGGCGGCTGCTGCCGCGGTACGCTCATCGAAGTCGATACTCGTCAAGGAGACGTTCTCGGTGCTTAAGAGCATCGCGATAGCGTCCCTCGCCTGGTCCTGCGTGTATCCGGCGTTCCTGACCATTGACTCAAGGACGGTATACTTGAAATCTCGGGGACTTTCGAAGGCGAGTTTACGGGCGTTCATAACGTCTGAATCAGCTCGGGCTAGGCGTCGCTGCAGAGTTCGGTACCTCAAGTTGCGGAGGCCAAAGACGGGATGCGGCAATGGCGGGCTCTCCAACTGCTGGTCGGGGCCCAAGAGGTAGCCCAGTCCTGCGTCGCAACACAGTCCCAGTTCCTGAACCTGGACCAAATAGCTCAGAGCCTTCTTCATAGAAGCTGTCTCGTCGGCAGTCTGCTCCAGTCCCTCGAGTTCCGTGTATCGCAGGTAGGACTCATGAGGCCATCGGTAGATGCCCCAGTACGAGGTAATGGCCTTCTGGGTAGGCTTAATGGGTGGGTACGCAAGGCTCTCCTCGTCGATCTCGAGGGACAGGGCGAAACGCAATATGTGGTCACCGAAGGATTGGAATATGCGCATGCCACTCGAAAAGAGGGTATCTTTGCCCGGATGTGCCTGCTCATTGTCGTCGTCCTCCAGAGACACCTTCTGCTTCATGGCCTGGTACATCTCCGAGCGGAAGGGAACCACGACATTGCGAAAATACTTCGCCGAGACCATTCGATCAAACTCATGATTAACCAGACGAAGGTTCTTAACGTCCGAACGAGAGAGATATGTAGTGATCTCGTCAAATATTTCGACCGGGACCTTGGTGGGCGGCCAAGTGGGCAGCATCTGATCCAAGGTCATGGAGCCCTGAGAGCGAAGCTTGCGTCGCTTTCTGGGCATGTCGGGGGAGACAGAATCCCGTCTAGGCATGGCGATCGCTGAGGTATCCCGGCATTGATGGAACACGTGGGGAAGCGTTGATCGGATCGCAAGGCTCGGTGGTTCGGCAAGGACTATAGTGGGAAGTTCAGTCGGTCGGATACACCGCTGATTTCTCGGGACGTTATATGCCTGTTCACTAGGCCAAAACTTGAGTTAGAGTTGGGAGGAGTTGCGAATAGCGCTGAGAAGGTTTGTGGTCGCTATTGTCGTAGTCGGAAACGGTATCGTCAATCGTGAAGTCGTTGAAATCAAGTCATAGCGAATGGGGTGACTTTGACGATAGCTATAGCGATGCTGGCTGAGGTATACAAAGTTGGGCAATGCAATGGAACACACTCCCTCGGGCTTACTGCTTTTCCGCTTAGCGATATGATGATTCGAGATCGGGTATTGGTTGAAAGGAACGGAAAATAGGGAAAATAAATAAATTAGAGTCGTAAGGCACGTTCGGATTGCTCAGTGCAGTCAGGTATAGATAGGTGGGTTGAATGTACTACGACCGCTTTGAAATGAAGTCACAGCAGCAGCAAGTTGCCGGCAGACCCATTTTTAGTGTGGTTTATCGAACAAAAAAGTCCTATGATTGGCCAGCATCAAGAACCTCAGCCCGGCATATCGCCGGGCGCCGATCAGTTAGAGGTGTTTTAAGCGGGGATGCATGGGTTTTTTTTTTCTTTCCTTTTTTTTGTTGCAGGCGGCTGTGTTTGGCGGGGTGCTTGCGGCGTTTAACGTCAACTGCCTACCTAGGTAGGTAGATACGGGGTAAGTAGTTAAATAGTATATAGGTAGATAACGGGGTTTCAGGGTCCCCCGCTCTTGGTTGGATCCATACAGTCACTTTCTGCTTTACTCATAGCGCTTCTTGCTGTCCTATATTATTTTAGGTACCTACCTACAAAAGCAACTATCGTGCCCTGTCAGCATTCTTCTATCCATCTACTCCACACACTCTGAAGCAGATTGACAGACAGCTTTACTCAAGCCATGGACACCAAGGCCGATATCCCGGATTGGTACAAATGGTTCCCATTACACGTCTTTCTCCTACATACAGTGTACCACGTCCCAGGGTCTTCTGGTTCGCCGGCAATAGCCTATCTGCCACGGTAGTCGACTATTACACCTCAAAACACGCCGATACTCCGCAGATATGTCTGTATTATCGATCTTATCTGGTGACCAGTCCGCTGGCCGTCTCACTATTTAGCCGCGGGCCAGGATCATTAATAGATGACCATTGCCGTGTGTTACATGACGGTATATCAAATCAAATAGAACAAATACAAAAATCTCGGAATCTGAGCACCCCAACGCCATTAAGCACAACCATACTGCCTTCCGAAGTCGTTGCCATCAAGGTGTTGAAGATCTGACGATCTTTTGAGAGGCGCCAGAGTAGAACCAGTATCTGTGTTATAGTCAGTATCGGAGTAGTTGTACAGAATACCGTTTTACTTACTGTGCAGCATATTGTATCTCGAACGCGGCGGGTTGGCCCTTGCATGAGGCCGGAGCGCTGCCGCCGACGGTGTGTATCCTGTAGACCTCCTGGATATTACCGGTACTGGGCTCAATGGTCTTCAGTTTAAGCCACGCAACAGCCGCCTCTCCGTGCTGACCCGCTTGCGCTGTGAGAGGTGCCGGCATGGACGCATTCTTGGAGCAGTACGAATCACCTATAGGCGACCCATCCGTCTCGAGGATGAAGAGCGGCACGCCGGCGCCTGTGAAGAGGTGGTGACCCGAGATGGCGAGGTTGCTCGGGCCGAGACGATGGTTGACCACCTCCTGCTCAGTGAGGTTGAAGTCCATAGCAACTACGGACAGCTTGTCGAGCAGGTCTGGGTACAAGGAGCCGACGCAGCTAGCGTTGAAGAGCGTGGCAACGGCGCCAGTAGCGACGGGCACCGCTGTTGCGTTGCTGGTGTCGCAAGTGTAGTTTTGTGTACCGCGGCCAATGGCGATGTGTGCCAGGGACAGGCCTTTTCCTGGCCCTCCAAGAGTCTCGACGGCGGCTGAAGCTGTGTCAGTACAGGCCAGTTCCCAGAGTTGGTTTGCATCGCTCACGTTTGGGCAGCTTGACGACAGACAAGTCGCAGACCGGGGCAGCAGAGAGATACCGGGTGGCCTGGACCTTGGCTGCAAGCATGTTAAAGTACTCTGAGATGTGTTCGATAGAGCCAGGCAGCGCTGCCTGCAGGTTCAGCGTGGGGTAGGTTGGCGCAGCAAGAGCAAGAGAAGCCAGAGCCGGCAACAAGATTTTTTGGCAATGCATGTCGATGGTTTCTGCGTGGGTACTTGTGAGGCGGAGTTGGTTGCTCGGTGGGACGCTGACTACGACTGGTGATGCTTGTTCAGAAGATGAAAAACGACTCAAATCCAATGAAGAAAACCAGACGGGACCAAGGAAACCAAACGTAAAGAAAACCCGAGAAAACGGAGGACGGAAAAGAAAGAGGAAAAGCTCTGTTCTTCAAATGTATTAGATGAAGCGTAGAGAGGTGAAGCTGCATTAAGTTCCGTTGTGTAAGCGGACAGCCGTTTCTAATATACCACAACATTATCAACAAATTTCATCGGCGGCAACGGCTACCACTGGTCCGCTCCATGTCTGGTCCAAAGGCAGGTATGGTGTCCTGCCCAGATTGGTAAGACATGGTATTCGTAGGTAGGTCAAAAAAAGATGGCGGGGGCGTACGGCCAGGGGTCTGCAGTTGTGTGCGCGAGGCAACGCGCAGGTATTCGCAGTGCTCAAAGAGCCAAGATTGGCAGCCGCCATGCCAATGCAACCGTACAACAGGTGGGAAGGCAGCAAAGAGGGGTATGGGAGGGCAAATCGTTGAACGAGAGCGAATGAGCGGATGGGCGAAATGCAAGTAATGCCAGGATGTGTGGGAGGCCAGGCCGATCTCCGCCAGGGTCGGCACAGATGCAAGCGCCCGGCCCGCTTCGAGGGCCTCGTTGTGTGGTGACAGGTAGCGATGCGGTCCATGTCTGCTGCTGCAAAAAATCGCGAGACAATGTACTCGTGTGTGCGTATGTTTCATTGTGCTGGGCTTATAGTATTTGCTGCCTAGTATAGGTCGAGTAATTATTGTGAATAGCCGCACAAGTACCTACTCTTGATCGATCACTTGGCTGACGGTTGACGAAACCCGTTCCCTTTTCACCGGCGAGACTCAACTCATCGGGCTATCTCCAGTCCGTTGACAACATTGCGCCGAGGAAACGCCCCACTCGGAAAGCTGAAGGATAACGAGCGCCTAAAAACCTAAAATAGCAACAGCAATCGCGTCAATATTCCATCCTCATAGGATGGCCGAGATTACTGAGGGACGATACGACCCTGGACGAATACCCGTTCGCTCCCCGGCGACGCGCCCATGTTGCATGTACCCGCTCCTGTACGTTGCTTTTTGCCGCGCTGAACCAGGGCCGTGATGGCCTCTCATTGGCCCTTGCGATACAGTCCATCTGGGCCGCTTTAACGGGTCGGCGCCAACGGCCCAGGTCGAATCGCATGGCAGCCAGGAGGGCTTTCCAAGGAGAAACAAGAATAGCATCTTTGGCGGGGAGCCACGCGCGCGAAACTGCCTGGCATCCATGCCGCCCGGCGCATCTCGGATCTTTGTGGGCGTTCCCGCCCTTCCCCGGTAGCCGATATTCCCAAGTGATTTGGTATCTGTATTTTGACGAGAGCCTTCACTAATCCCACAATTCATAGCACATGTCCTGATGATCAATTGTACAGTTCTCCCGAAAATAAGTCTTGCGTACAAGTTGCACCTAAGGAACAGCTCATCGCCGGTCCAGTCAATGTCCCCGTTCGCTCCCCTCTCTTTCGTCGGCCAAGGCCATGTCGCTCAATACCTTAGTGCCCACTGAACCCTTCTTCGTGCCAGTCGCCGTGACTTTCGCCGACCTTCCCGTTCAACCCCCCCGCGCCAGCGGCTGCTACTGTCGCCGACTTTCCTAAATTACTGGCGTGCTTCTCCATGTCCACTGTGCCAAGCCAGTATAGGGAGCAGAAGACGAGCAAATGTAACGCAACACAGTACGCTGCGAAGAGATTTCTGCTCGTGCGTGAGGCAAGCACCATCCGCGTTACCGAGTACACCACCCGCTCTGGGAAGCTCATCCGTTTGTAGGCCCTGGCAGATTCCCGCCCACGGAAGGCGGCAAACGGTGAGATGTTCGACTCGTACGCCTTTCGATATCTGTCCATGGTGATACCGGGGTTCCCACTGCCTCCAATCGAAACCGTCGATGGGTTGGGGTTGGATGAGTATGCTGCTGATGATGACGTAGCCGAGGGGCCCGCTCGGTTGTATGTCGAGACGTACCTTGTCTTCTCGTACAGGTTGAGGTTGTCCTTTTGCAGAGCCGACACTTCTTGCCTCAGCTGCGACACCGTGCGATGGGTGTTGGACAGCTCAGTCTCCAACTCGGCAATCCTCTTCTTGAACCGATCGCGCTGTGCCGTGATCATTGGCAGGATTCCTGAGCCGCCGCCCATCGGTTCACCGCCAGACATACGAGGGTCGATTCCGCTAATGATAGATGATGTCGGCGATACTCTTCCCCCCCTTCGTCCCGGAGCAACCGACGGTGCATACCGGGTGAAGGTCCCCGCTACGGACGCCCCTGAGGGGAAAGCGTTCGAAGTCTCCGATTGCAACGTCGCGAGATCATTTTCGAGACGTCCGTTGAGTTGCTGCGCCTTCTCGAGCTCCATGTTGGTCCTTGACATCTCCTCCTGGAGATCGGACAACTTGGTCTGAAGGTCTTGGTGAGACACGCGCAGGATGGTGAGCTCGTCGCTTAGCTTCTTGTTTCGTGCCAGTAGTAATTTCTCAAGTGTATCGCCTTGGCTCTTTGCCTCTGCCGTACTCTCGGAGGGTTCCTTTACCTCGTCGTCGTCGCCTGTTGAAAACTCGATGCTCTTGAGCACCTCGAGCTCCTGCTTCACGTCTTCGTAGTCACTCCATTTATGCACTTTAGCCTTCAGGCTGTCTCTTTCGTCTTTGAGGAGGCCGACCTCCCTTTCCAAGCCGCGAAGACGGGAGTCTAAATCACGCTTGATGCCCTCCTTTTCGACCCGAGCAGCATCGAGTTTCCGGATGAGTGATGAGTTTTCTGATCGCATGCGCATGTAACCTGGGTCGTCCTCCAACGACGTTGGCGCTTGAGATGTGACAGAAGTTTTTGCCTGTGCCAGTTCCAGTCTCAGTTGCTCGTTTCGTGCCTCGACCTCGGCCAGTCGTGCGCTTGTCCGATCGAGGTCAGAATGAAGCATCTCGATCTCGGCGCTGGTAACGTGGCCGGCTTGAGCCTCGGTGTTACCGTCATCTGTCTTGCCCAGACGCTGGTTGACCTCGTAGCTTGCCTTGATTTCTGTGAGCAGGCGCTCCTGATTTTCCACCTTTTCTTCTAATGTCCTCTCCTTCGCAGCCCAGTTATCTTTTTTTTCGTCGAGGACGGCGATCCAAGAAGCTTCTACCTCCTTGACCCTGCTGTCGAGGGTGCTTTCGAGCTCCCTCTTCGCGGCCGACTCTGTCTGTAGCCTCGACTCGGTGTCCTCCAGCTGTGTCGACAGCTTGGCGACAGACTGTTGCAAATGCTGATTCTCCTCGGTTAGCTTCGGCAGGGTGTCTTCGGATACAAGCATCGATTCAACAGATGCCTCGAGCAGTGGGTACGGATCAGGAGCATCGGAGAGGGAAGTGTATGCTTGAAGGAAAGCCGAGTTGATAGACTTTGAGTGGTTCGTGAGGAGATCGATAAAGGTTTGGTAGGCTAGTTGGTTAGCGGGATGGAGACAGAGAGAGAGAGGCTCTAGCCACAGGCAAACGACGTACCCTTCAACAAGCCCTTGATCTCAACCAGCTTTGTGGAGTCGTCAAGCTTTCGAAACTCCTTCGTCTTCTGGGCCAATTCTTTTCGTTGGACTGTCGAGTCCCTCTGATAGGTGACTATTTCAGAGGCGGTGTTGTCGAGGTTCGATATGAGGTTCGTGTAGTCAATGGCTGGATCGGTTAGAATGCACAGTCAACAGCTATGTTTGGAATTTTCTGCTCACTTCTCCAAGCCGAGATGGCATGCTGGAACTTGTTGCCGCCCTCTGGAAGACTTGGAGCGTCCAGGGGCTGCTCTGCCTGCCGGGCGTTGCCTTTGGCAGCCAGGACGGCCTCAACGTCTGCCATGTTGACTTCGGTTTCTC
Source organism: Colletotrichum somersetense (assembly GCA_030867255.1). NCBI lineage: Eukaryota > Fungi > Ascomycota > Sordariomycetes > Glomerellales > Glomerellaceae > Colletotrichum > Colletotrichum somersetense. The sequence goes on along the minus strand of MU843463.1, from coordinate 177,210 downwards.
GATCGCAGCTTAGGAAATTGCCTCATCACTGGGCGTATGTAGATGGCGAAAACAAGGAGGGCGGCGGCCGAGGTGCAGAGTCGTTTCACTGTGTCGGAGTCGTTAGTTGCAGCTGGTGTCGTAAGGTACAGAGCGAAGGTGTTTCGGCTCAGCTCGCCGTTCAGGGAACGTGTTCCCTCTCCCGGCAGCAACTTGATTGGCTGTGCCAATCCATGTCGTGGTGCACAGGCAGCAATAGCTGATCGATTCCGCCCCATATTATGGAGCCACCCCAGACACATGCCTGTGCCGGTAGGCCGGCAACACGGCAGGTACGTAAGGCCGCTGCAGGAAGGTAAATGCTTGAGAGCGGTGTTCCATGTAATCCACCAACTGCTAACCTAGCTCTGGAGCTTCCCAGCCGCTCGTGTTTACGGTACTCCAACTTCGCATCGCAGTCCAGTTCCGCGCAAACGAGACGACGCCGCAATCCACCCTACAATGGCATTGCAGCACTCATGATACTGCGATTGACTCAAGATGGCATCCGAGGATCCAGGCGACCAGACCTCGTCTGCACCTGGGAACACCGATGCGATGGCACGCAATGACGGGCCATTTGTCTTGCGTACGTTGTTGAACGAGGTGCCCTTGTCGTCAGATGGCGCTGCAGATGGGATCAAGATCAACTGTGTCGACTATCTAGGTAATAGAAGCCTGGTCTCCTATTGAGCCAATTGCAATGCTGACCATTTCATGGCTAGACCACAACCTTTACGTCGGCACGAGCGCTTCCGAACTGCTTCACTTTGTCCAGATCCCTTCCGACCCAAACGATCCAGCTGGGCAACCGTCCTTCATACTCGCTTCCCGACTGCGACCAGCCTTTGCCGAGACTAGCAACTCCCGCCCCGGCATACAGCAGATCCTTCTCCTTCCCAAGGTTGGAAAGGCCTGTGTCCTCTGCAACTGGACCGTGACATTCTACTCGCTTCCTGAATTCAGCCCTGTATTCGGGACTACCCAAGTCAAGAACTGCAACTGGGTTGGTGGTGTCGACTTGAACGACCCTCAAGATGACGCCGGCGACCCCTCCGCGGGGGTCTTCATTTGCTTATCTTTGATACGGAGGATTCAGGTTGTGCGGATAGGGGAGGTCGCACGAGCAGTCAAGGTACACAAGGCTTCTGATCCGAGAACCATCATGAACTAACGGCAACTTAGAACATCGATGTACCTGGTACCACGATATCAGTCCGCCGGGACTCTATTGCATGTGTGGCAGACGCCAGGAGCTACTCTTTACTCGACGTTGACAGACAGCTGCGGATTCCTCTGATGACCATCTCCTCACTAGATGACTCGCAACCAGCTGGAGAAATTGGCCAGGCTCAGGATATTGCCGGCAGCGCTGACGGTGGGATATTGCGGAGCGTTTCGGCAGCGCAAAACCGGCCGCTCTTGTCTGCCGGTGACCACCACGGCCATGCTAGGAGTACGAGCCTTGGAGGTTTGCTCACCGGTGGACGGACAGACCCCGGTCCTCGGGCAACAGACGACCGCATGGGCCAAGGATCGCCACCCCCAATACTCTCCACTACCCCTAGGCCTTCGGGCGAAGGATCTCAGCCTCCACTGCCGACAGACAAGCCTCTGCCTGCCGCGCCCGGAAGCGGGCGCGCAGAGACCTCGACGACGAAACCAACTCCCGTCTTCCTCAAGCCGCACATTGTTTCGCCAACTGCCGAAGAGTTCCTGCTTGTCACTGGCACAGGCCCATTGGATCCCGGTATTGGAATGTTTGTGAATCTCGACGGTGATCCCACGAGGCCAACAATCGAATTCGACAGGTACCCTAGGGAAGTCGTGGTTGATGGTGGATCATCCGACCTCTCAACGTCGAAGATGTCGCCATCGGTAGACGAGGAGGGGTATGTCATTGCGTCCATGACAAAAGACTCTAAGGCAGGATTGCGCCACGGCCTAGAAATACAAAGATGGGACGCCGACGGAGCGGAACCAGAGGCTACCAAGTGGTGGCTTGAAGTAGACCCGTCTGGAGGACACGAAACGACGCCGCTGGGTATTCGCTCGCTAATGGGCACCGATGAAACCCACTTTGAAGAGATTGTTGACAGACTCTGTCAGAGGAAGTTTTCGCCCTTTTCTGGAGGACCCCCCGATAACCCCATATTCTCGTTGAGGAGTGCCGACTCGCGTACAGCGTCGTCATTGGAGCAGATGACCAAAGAACGAGAGCTTTTTGAGCGCGACGTCGATTCACAGGACGAAGAGGCTCTACCCGAAGACTGGGAACAAAGCAGAAACGCCGAAGAGGAACAGTTTGCACGGCGACTGGCAAACGCTAAGTCCGGGATCGCAGTGTGGGCGAATGACCACATCTGGTGGGCAATTCGAAATCCCATGCTACTGCGGTTGGGAGCAAGACTGGAAGCGGCGTGCGAGCAGAACGGCACTTTCAACCCTGCCAAATTGGACCGTAGCGCAATCTTTACGGTGCTCAATTCATTCAGAGGGCAGGATGCCAAGTCTGAATTAGAGTTCGTCACCTTCAGTTATCTGCGGCAGCGTGCTGGGGTCCTGCTTCTTACCAACTTATTGCATGCGGAAGAGACACCCTTTACAGATGCAGAGCTAATGGCGTTAGAAGAGGTCCTTGTGGACAGTAGCCTAGATCCCCGTGTCGTCTTGTCATTGCTGCCTGGTCTACGGAACGAGATTGTTGAGAGCCGTAAAGGGATTTGGATCTTTGGCGGTGTCAAGCGCACAACCGAAGACTACCTGGAGAGCGAGCATTTCAAAAAGGCCAGTCACACAATAGGGTCTCTCAACAGCAAGGTCATGCAGTTCCTGAGACGGTTCTTAACTGCATGGAGGAAGAAGAAGGGATTTGGCAGTGTGGCGGACGAAAGCGAGGTGTTTCGGACGGTCGATGCTGCGTTATTATTGGTTCTTCTTGAACTCGACCAGGACTCGCCCGTAGGACTGGCCAAAAAAAGTTCGTCGGTCAGGTCAGAGCTGTACGACGTCGTTGACAAAGGGGTTGACTGTTTCGAACGAGCCGCCTCCCTTCTGGAATCTTACCACCGCCTCTTTGTGCTCAGCCGGCTGTACCAGAGCCGCAAGATGGCGGGCGACGTTCTCGTAACCTGGAGACGCATCATCGAGGGCGAGCCCGATCATGGCGGCGAGCTACGAGATGGCGAGCAAAGGGTTCGAGAATACCTCACGAAAATCAGCAGCCAAGCCCTTGTGCGGGAGTACGGTGTTTGGCTCGCGAGCCGTAACCCGAAGCTGGGCGTGCAGATTTTTGCAGAAGACAAGGGCAAAGCGCCCCGGTTCGACCCAGCAGAGGTTGTAGAAATACTGCGTGAAGAGGCACCCGACGCCGTCAAGTACTACCTTGAACATTTAGTCTTCGGCAAGGGTCACTCAGGCTATGTCAATGAACTCGTTGCATACTACTTGGACATTGTTATTAGCAATCTCAAGTCCTCCCAGGAAAGCCGAGACGCGTTTGCCGGCACATATACGTCCTACAGAGCATTGCAGGCCCCAAAACCAACATATAGACAGTTCCTCACGGACAACGCTCCTGAAGACGACGAGGTCTGGCAGAGCCGCCTACGTCTGCTACAACTGCTTGGAGGTGGTCACCAATACGACGCTGCAGCAATCAGGGAGCGCATCGCAACACTGCCGGACGAGCTTCTTGTACCCGAGACCATCATTCTTGATGGTCGAGAGCGGCGTCACGAGGATGCTATCCGGCTCCTCGTTCACAAGCTGGGAGACTACGACACAGCTGTCTCGTATTGCCTACGCGGCGGCTCCAGTATCTATACGCTGCCTGGCGGTAGACGGGAGAGTACGCCGACGCACGACATGCAAGCTCGGTTATTCCGGGCGGTGCTTGGCGAATTCCTCGCCATCGAGGATGTCAGCGATCAGATTGAGCAGACAGGTGCCCTGCTGGAGCGCTTTGGTGGTTGGTTCGACGTAGAGGATGTTCTCGCCCTCGTCCCCGACGAGTGGTCCGTCGACGTCGTGGCCGGATTCCTCATGACAGCGCTGCGCCGCATCACGCAGGAGCGGCACGAGACAACAGTCACCAAGGCACTCAGCTCGGCGGAGAACCTGCGGGTGAACCACGACTTGATCGTAAAGGTGGACGAAAAGGGCCCGTCGATCGAGGCCCCTAACTAGCAGACCCTGTCTGGGCCGGGGAACCGTGTTGATATAGATAGCCCGGAAGCGGATATGATGATAGTAAGAACAGCACGATAATGATTACGTCTACAAGAAGTTTGTTGTTGCATGGTGAGCATGCGCGCTGGGCATTCACCCAGTAAAGAGGGTGGGCGACGACGGCCAACCGTCCCCAAACCTCGGGGATGACCCACCCGGATGCTGCTGGACTGGATGGACTTTTGCCCTGCTCGGGGTAGCTGGTGAAGACAACGCCGTGGTGCGACCGTTATAATGCTCCGGACTATATATCTCCTCGACAATGGGCACGAGTTGTGATACCAGTAAACAAAAGGGGTCCGGCACAAGCGGCGTGTATGTACTTGATGCGAAGAAAGCGTTGTCACAACAGCCAGGCCTTCATCGCCTCCACCTTCGACTACGGCTGCGAGTCACATGCTCACATAGCATAGTATTTCCAATCATTAGCCGTGCTGTTGCTTCCCTACCATCAAAGGATATCAGTGTCGATAAGGACGGCAATTCGGCCATAGCTAGCCGCTACGGCTGGTCTGTTTTGTCCCGGGCGAAGGCGAAGAATAGGGAAGAACGGGAAAACCACAACTCACGCCCCGTCTCTGGGGCTGACGCCCTCATCTCTGCAGAGCCGCCGATCACCGAGCAAGATACCTAAGGGTGCGCGTGTTACAATCGGCGGACAAATAATGTGGGGTGATGATCAAAATCCAGCTACGATCTCAAAACTCAAGGAAAGAATGCGTTGAGCCGGCCGCACTAGATGACCGCTTCGGTGAGACAAGACGGGGGGATCGGTGTGGAAGGAAAGAGAATGACCTCGATCGAGGATCGGATGCCGGCCTGTGAGAGCAGATCATTCCATCGGGTAGACAGAGTACCAGAAGCAAGGAGGTTTCTTCTCCATTCATCATCGAAGCTCCCCGCGACTGATTACGACCCAAACGCGTTTTGAAGCATGGGTTTTGCCGTCGATTTCCCACAAACTCCACCTCCTCTCCCATTCTCGCGTTTCGACTCTAGCCCGAGCTTCGCCCGCAACACACGGGAGAATTCAAATATGTGGCTTTTACCGCCTCAAGGTACTAGCTTTATAACTAGGCTTGCAAATGAAGGCGCACGACTGTCGAGGTCGAGCCATATTTTGAGTAGGCCAAGGCCAAGCCACATTCTTCCCGTGAGCCTATCGGGATGCGTAGCCAAGCCGAGGGCAGCTGAAAGGGAGAGAAGCCCTGTGCCCAGCTCAGCCGCATCGGGATACAGCGCTGCGCGGGCGCATGCCTGGGGAAGCTGACTGCTGTGCGGGCGCTTGACCTCCATCTCTGCTTCGAGAGCGAGCAAAAGTTCCCTCGGATAAACGAGCGCGAAGGCGAGCTGAAAAGCGTGCCCCTGACGTCGTCCGTGTCTCGGAATAGGGCTGCGACCCAACAAGTGACGCAATCCACATCGGTGTGTGCCTGTCGTTTATAAGTGGAAGCACATCCGCAGTCTCACGGTCACGCAGCAGCAGCTCTACCACCATCACCAACACCACCGGCGGCGACAGCGGTCTTGCGCTTCAGCACGGCGCAGACCAGCCATCTCTTCCGGATGGTGGCATCCTCGAAGCCCCGGTCCCAGGCCCACTCCCTTTCCTGACCGTCACAGTCTCGTTCCCAAATCGTCTCGATTTCAAGCCCGGCCTCAGCCAGTGCCGCCTCCCCGAAGAAGTCGCGCATCTTGGCCCGACCTGTATGGAAGCCGGCGACGACCCAGCACCTCGATTCGCCATCATTGCGGAGGAACCAGTCGATCGACTTGTGCAGGTTCGTGTGCTGCCACGGCATCCACAGGCAGTCGGCGACAAAGAGCCGGTCAAAGGCGTGCCTATTGGAGACCGAGAACGAGTCCTCGAGCTCGCCCCACGAGTGGCCCTCGACCAGCACCTCACGAGCGTCTATGGTATTCTTGGGGGAGACAGCCGGGTCAATGTTGCGGGCAGCGTTGGCGCGGAGGGTCTTGAGCACGGCGGGGGCTGGGTAGTCGGTCACAGCGACGCGGTCGGCGCCGAGGAGGGCGGACATGATACTCGGCAAGGCGGTACCGGCACCCAACTCAAGGGTGGTCTTGCCCCGAACGTCGAAATGACTCATGGGCGGGCCCAGACGGCATGTGATGGCGTCATGGAGCTCCAAAGCGGCGGCCTCGACGAACTCGGCGAGCTGCAGGCTGGCGTTCCAGAGGTAGTGGCTAAAGAGTTTGCGGTCGTCGTCGGCGCTGGGCTCGGCAAGTTCGAACAGCAGGGGCTTGCGGAGATGCGGCGAAGCATATTGGATACCGTGGTCAGCATCGCCGTGCTGATTCGTCACGTCGTCGGGGAAGATGACGCCGAGGGAGGTCATGAGAAAGTCTTCGGGGGATTCGGCGGGCGGGCCGACAAGGGAGATACGGGACGTGAGCGCCATGGTGACGGACCCGGGGGTTCACGGAGGGACCGTGTATAAAGAACGTGGGTGTATGTGGAAAGGATGCTAGTCGACCGAGACACCAAGCCGAGGGGGGGGCACAGGACGAAAACGAAACGAGCGAGAGTGGTTTCAACGACGACGATAACGCGAACGAGAACGAAAATGAGAACCGAGAGCCCAGACTGTGCGGCGTTGATTTCCTAATGGAGATGAAGGTGACGACGCACAGGAGAAGAAGAAAAAATTGTCGCGTTGTGTTGTGTGTGGTTGTGGGCTGTGTGAGGGGGTCAGTCGACATGGCGGGGTTGTCGGCCATTAACTGCCCCGCCGTCAACCATCAACCATAGTGCACAGCGAAAGCGCGACAGAAAAAGAAACACCAACATCCACCGACAGCACATACACTCACACACAGCACAGCACCGTACGGCCCGTACTCTAGCGGACAACAAAACAGAACGAAACATACTGGAGCCATGCGCGAGGGGATCTGCGACGGCGATGGGCAGTCCGACTGATGCGGATAACGAGTCGCAGCGGAAACCAGCAGGCGATTGGGACGCAAATAGGCACCCGTCCGATGTTTTTTCATCTAGATGAGATTTCCAGCCTCAAAACGGCATGAAGACGACCTAGGTCGCTACAGGTACCTACCCAGGTATGTAGATACCTGGGCTACATATCTGGGTGGGTAAGGTGGGCCCCCGCAGTGAAGAGCAATCAATCATGAGGTAAGCAAGCACGCACCTGGGAAAGAAAGTCACCAGCGGGTTGTCCAGTGTTCCGGGGGAGGCGGTGCAAACAGTGGTTCCCCAGGTAGCTACTATGCCTACCTGGGTACCGTACAGTACAGCCTACAGCCTACAGGCGGTGTGTGCTCGTGAGGCCAACGAGGTTAGGTACCTATTAACCCAAGTTAGGTAGGCTAAGCTTTCGGCCACGGGGAACCCGCTCCACCCCACTCATCCTGGCTGGCTCCCTCTCTCCTCTCCTCTCCGTCGTCATCATTCACTGCCACCGGAAGCGACCCAAGTCTTACACCACCCCCCCATCGCATCGCACCAAACACCAATGCAAAGCGGGTCGGTCTCACCGGACGGGCCCACGTCGGCTTCGTGGCTGTGGCTGCTGGCTGTGCTGCTTCCCGCTCATGAACGAACCCGGCTACCTACCCACTTGCCACCCAAAGGATACTAGCAGGCTTTCTTTCTGTGCATGCACGCTTATGCGTAGCTATTTTGGATTCTTGACCATTGAGCTGGGTCGTCTTTACAGGCATCCCGGCCCATCACAGGTCCCCCCACACACAGCCTGGCTAGCCAGTCTCGCCAAACAAACAAATATTGCACAAGTCTGATGGAGTCAACCTGCCCTTGTCCGCCATCTCAACTCCCCCGGTTTCTCGTGGCCGAGCCGGAGAGGACCGAGGCAGAGCGGGCCAGTTGTTTCAGGTCAAGTGGTTGCCTGGCATCGATGGGGGTGCACATCGTGATATATCTCGAGAATTACGACTTGCCCCAATCCCGACCTGTTACTGCGGCATCGGCGCTACCTCCCTATTGTCTTGGTGGCGATGCTAGTTTAGCTCTCTCTCTCTCTCTCTCTCTCTGTTTTTTTTCTTCTTTCTTTTCCAATACGCTTCAGCATCCATCTGTTTACTCTCTTTTCATCTTCCATCAATAGATCGTGTCATGTGGGAATAATGTTCGTCATGTCTGGCAAAAGAAAAAAGAAAAAGAAGAGAGAGAGAGAGAGAGAGAGAGAGAGAAAACGTGTGTGTGAGAGAGAAGCATTTCGTATTGAACCATCAAGCCTTCGTCGGCCGTGGTTAAGGGTATCAATCAGCACACCTTCATCCTTCCCCTGGTGCAAATACACACATACATGAAGCTATCCCATCCAGTCGTGAATATCAAGCCCAGATTTTCCACCTCGTAAATCACACACTCGGTGTAGAATTCCACCTCAGTTTCTGCGCCTGCCTGCCTGTCATGCTCCTTGACAGGCCAAGATTTTCCCGCCTCTTTCGCTCCCGTAAAGTCAAAAGTGATGCAAAAACATATACACACACATACACAAAATCGCCCGCCCGCCCACCACCGCTTTCCACTACTGAGGTGCCTGGCAGCTCTCGAGAATCTCGTGCATCTGCCGAATCTGCTCCTCGGTGGGGTCATCCGAGATCCATTGGGCCTTTTCTTCGTCTGTCGCGCCGAGGAAACCCTCGGCCCGCTTCAACGTCTGCACATCCAGGTCCGTCACATAGCTGTTGCCGTCCGACAGCTTGATGCGAACCTCGTGGTCCGTCGACAGCATCATGTCGTCCTTGGCCAGTCGCCGGGGGCCCTCGAACACGGCCATGACGCGCTTCTTCATCGTCATCTGGCACTTGTCGAAGCCCCACGAAGACGGGTAGTCGCGACGGTTCTTGCGGCTCTTGGCCTTGAGGGGAATCGGGGGGCCGCCCCGGGAGTGCGTGAGGCCGCGTGACTTCTGTACTCCGTTGACGGGGTTACCCTTCCTCTTGGTCGGCGAGTTGGTGCGGAGCTTGCAGTCCTCCTCGTCGTCGTCGTCCTCGACCATATCCTCGTCATCGTCCTCCTCCTGCATCGACGGCATCTGCGTCTGCGTGGGGAGGTGGTTCTTCTCGAGAGTCTGATGCACCTCCTTGTCATTCTCCACCTCGGCAAGGCGTTGCGCGTTGATGGCTTCGGAGGGGTCCTCCTGCTGCACGATGCGCAGCACGCAGTCGTCCAAATGCTCGTAAAAGTCCTGGGCGTTCGAGAAGGTCTGCGAGCAGGTCGAGCACTTGCCAGTGGCATCCGGGGGGTAGCCGGCAAGTTTCTTGCCGCTGCTGGCGCCTGTGCTCTTCTTGCGGCTGTTGGGCGGCGTCTGCTCGACGCCGTGGACGGCTGTCAGGTGGCGCTTAAAGACGTCGGCGCGGTTGAACGACTTCTCGGCCGCAGAGCCAGAGCCGGGGCAGAAGCCGCAGACCATGGTGCCCTTGTAATGCGTCAGGGTATGGCGGTTCTTGTCATACTTGCGCGCGAAGCCCTTGATGTGGTAGTCGCACGTCACAATGGGGCACTTCTCGGGGCGCTCATTCTGATGAGTGAGCATGTGCGCCTTGAGGTCTTTGAAGGTTTTGCCGCACTCAGGGTGGGGGCACCTCTGCTTCTCCTTGCCCTCGTCGCCGCTGTAGTTGTTGACATCCGAGTAGTTGGAGGGGAACGAGTGCAGGCTGGGACGGCGAGCATCCGCGGGTGTGGCGTAGGGGCTGAAGTGCTGCGTCTGCGGCTGCGGCTGGAAACCGCTGTGAAGGAACGGCGATTGGCTGCCGTTGCGGACCATGGACTGCGACGAGGCGGAGAGCGCTGGCGATGTGGGATACTGGTTGGGGTTGTGGAAGGCGTTCATGGCCATGGGACGGCTAATGCCAGGGTGGATGAGGGAAGGGTCTGCAACGGCGGTGGGTGGTTAGCGCACACACAACTCTTATGCTGGAGGACGGTTGTGTTTGACAGAGGAAAACCAACAGGAAGAACCAAGAGGAGCGATGAAATGGCCGCTGCTCTGAGAAAAGAAAGTAGAGACGCGGGAACTCTTTGGCGATTTGCTCCAGGCAGGCGCCGGAGGAGAAGAGAGAGAAGAACTCGGAGATACAAAGGACAGGCTAGATTTACGCGAGGCGGGCGTGACGGGCGACGACAGTCGAGCGTTCGGCGCCAAGCCCGGCTCGCGGACAGTAGGGAAAGAGCCAACAGACTGGCGAGGGGAAGGAGAAAAAGAAGGCGCCTCGTTCGAGGAGGCGGCCAAGGCGGATGATCTAGAGACGCTTGGCAACTCACCCACGAAACCCGGAGGCTTGGTGTTTGCAAAGTCAAAACCTGCAAAGTCTTCCATACCAGGGCCGGCGTAGGTCGTGTACTCGGTACCGGTGGTGTTGTAGTAGTCGTGGGGCACGATGCCGGGGGTCAGGGCGGCGATGGCGGGATGCGTCCAGTCGTGGACCAGGGCGGGCTGTTCGTGGTGAGATTGCGGCGAGCCGACGTTGGAGGAGGCGGCTGAGGGAAGGGAGGTGGTGGAGAGGTCAGATGAGGGTAATTGGAACTCGGTGTCCTCGTAGAGGCCAGGCGACGGGCGGCTTTGGTACATGAAGTTGTTGTCGTAGAGGGATGGCGCGTCCATTGCCATGGAAGTTGGATACATGTAAGAGACGTCGGCAGGGATGCTCATCTCCAGGGGTGCTGAGCTGAAGACTCCCTGTGGTGGCTCTGGGTAGAGGACGTAGTCGTCATGCTCGGAACCCAGGTGCTTGGGGAGCATGGTATATGATTGATCTATCGAGACCATCTTGTGTATGGGAGAAGGGAAAGAGAGATGTGTGGAGAGAGAGAGAGAGAGAAAGAGAGAGAGAGTAGTGAGTAGGTAGTGAGTGAGGGTTTGCTGGTGAGCTAGGTATGCTGCTGCCGATCAAATGCGAAGAGGGCGGTTGTGGGTGATGTTATATGGTTGGATGGTTGGATGCTTGCTTGCTTGGCTGATATCGCGCTGTCCGAGCAAAGCCACAATCGCTGTACGTTATGCCGTCACTGGTTGATGGCGGTCTGTTAGTTCGTCTGTACTTTTGGGGTATTTTCAGGGCCCTCTCAGGTAAGGTAGGTAAGGTAGACTGCTGCGCTGCTGTGCTGTGCTGTGCTGCGCCTGCTTTCTTGTGGGGCTGGTGAACGCACCTGCAGCAATGTTCATGCCCGCGGCCTCCCCGCGTGCTGTGTAAGATGGATGCCGTAGTAGCTGGCTTTCCGCTTTCGTGGAGATTCAAGTCTTCTCGATGCTGGTAAAGAGAGGACTGACTGGCCGCGTTTGGAAGGAGGAGGAAGAGGAGGAGGAGGAGAAGAAGAAGAAGAAGAAAAAGGTCGGAGCAGAGACGATGGACTGTACAACGTCTTTATCAAAAGCGTGAGAGAGAGAGAGAGAGAGACGAGATGGCCGTGGTTATCTTCTTTGGTGTCGTATGCGACCAAAGATCTGGTACTGGTGATGATTGCAGAGACTGATGGGGGCGGGAAACAACCATCAAATGCCTTGGGGCCTTCACGACTGATATAGATCTGACCACGAGCCGCACTGCTGTCGACAGAGACACCACGACTTGTAGACCGGGGGAAGGGGGAGGGGGGACACATGGGTTCGACGGCCATGGCTTGCTTGTTGCTGGCACTTGGGACCCAAGAGGGCGTGGATCAACTTTCCCCTCCAAATGGTAATGCCCCCAGGAGGGAAAGGGACCAGCGCGCCCAGCGGCCAGGGACGGATTTGGAGGGGGGGGGGGGGGGGCGTGGTTTCCTGCACTAGTGTACCTAGACACCTCCCCGTAGGGCAGAGAGCAACAAGCGGCAGCAAGAGAGAGAGAGAGGGACGGAGACAGAGACAGAGAGGCAGCACAACAGGCCTTGCCTTGCTTGCACCAAGGGTCCGGGGGTGGGTGGAAGAGCCAGCGGAAAGGGGGCGTGGTGGAGTGAGAGAGTGGGTGTGCAGTACCTACGAATGGATACCTTACCTTACTATTAGTAGTGTATGTATTGTACACTAACCACGACATGGACTGACTACCTACCCTACCTAAATAGGTGTGAAATGCTTGTAACTATACAGGCAGCCCATGAGGCGTGCAGGTAGGGCGGCAGGTGGGAAACGACGGCTTTTCTTGCCTTTGCTTCCTTCCCTCGCCTACCCTCCCCTCCCCTCCACTTCGCTCCCCTCTCTACTCATCCATGGGGAGAGACCCCCATTTAGCGCAAGATAGATACCTAGTGTAAACTACCTACCTTGGGTGGTTTACCTACGCACCAAAACAAAAGTGATCTAGCCTCGCTTGACTTGGCCGGGGCTTGGCCTTGGGACACCCGCCGGGTACTAGAGCCACGAAACAGGACCATTCCAGACTCGGCTTTCTGACCCAGAAGCTTTTGCGAGCCAGAATGGAAGGGAAGGGAAGGGGAGGAGAGGGGAGGGGGTGTCGTGTCGTGTCGTGTCGTGTCGTGCTTGTTGTCTCTGCCAGCGATGCGGGATACCAAGATCTGTCTCTGCCCTGGTCTCTCATTCCTATCCGCTGGGCTCTCCGAGCCTTCGTCTGTCGCGGTGGTGTGTGACAGGAACAGACACTCATTACCTACACTACATAGCTCTGTGAGAAGGAAGAAGAAGGAGAAGAAGAAGAAGAAGAAGAAGAAGAAGAAGAAGAAGAAGAAGAAGAAGAAGAAGAAAAAGAAAAAGAAGCCTAGGATTACCGAAATCATCATGACCGGCATCGTGCTGGAGAAGAAACCCAGGACAGGGACAACTTTGATCAAGGGGTCCAAAAAAATAACAACAAACCAAACCAAACCAAAAACTCCGAGAGCAAGGAGGCCGGCCGTGTTAGCTCTCTTCTCTGTACACGATACTTGGTCCGGCCGGTGGCCTCCCACCACCCTCATCAGCCCACTCAGTAATAATAATAGTAGTAGTTTCCCAAGTACTTGGACGAGTGCTGGGCGTTGCCGCCAGTCAGTTCCTGGCAGTTTGGACCTTTTTTGGTCAGTTTCGACACAAAGGAGTACGTACGGTGCAATATACATATACTTACTTTGGTGGATGGCTCGTGAGCAGAGTTGCATCTACCCAGCCCCTTGTATCTATCTAATTAGGTATCTCACCGGGAGAGGTTTGGCAGGGGTCCCCAAGCAAAACAGGCAGCGAATCTACCATGTGCCTGCTGTGGCATAGCTCACTACCTAAAGTACCTGTAGCTATGCTGGCTGTAGGCATATGTGCATCCTCGTCAGTTAAAAGTCTCCGTCTGCAGGCGTCATTCGGCGAGCCTGTCGGGTAAGTAAGTGGACGAGAGAATGACGAGTCCGTTCCCCGACCAGTCAGACGACGAGTTGTCCATAGATGGATGATGATGGCATTCATTCTCGCCGTCGCTGCATACCGGATCGGACCTGCTTGCTTGCGCATTTCTTGCTATGATTGGGCCCTGTCCCCCGAGCGAAGACCAGAGAAAATGAACCTGGGTCTGTCTATATAATTACTATTAATACAGTATCTATCTACCTGCTGAGCCGGTCGCCGCGGTAGACACCATGTTGCCGGAACCAGTCTGCAAAACACGGTAGGGCTAAAGCAAAGCGTCCGTTTTCGCCGGATCCTGGCCTTATGGACTGCGTCCTCGCCTTGGTCCATCTTCCAAGTCTGATTGGATCGACCAGCGGTATGCAGGTGATATTACCTAGGTACTAGTTGACCGGCCGGCTCCTGTCGAAAGCCTGGCCTTGGCCTGTCTGTGTGTCTGTCTACTGGATTATGCAAAAACTTGCTTTTTTCGCATCGGATCGCCTCGTAACCCTCAGTTGGAAATTTCTTCCAGAGGGTGCGAGCGGGAGATGCCACGTCCTGCATATGCTGATGGCGGTAAAAGCAGCATGAGGTCTCAAAAAAAGAAAAGCCAACAACATTGGACCGGAGGCACGGCAGACAGCCATGCACCCCTCCCCCTTACACTAGGTAGGCATCACATCAACGACTGGTAGCGTCGATATCTCGTCGGTGTGCGTCAAAAGCGTCACCTGCTTTGCACTGCTCGATGACCTTGAAAATGCATGGATGGGTTCTCCTTCCCCATACACTACCTAGGTATGGCTTCATCATGTGCAAGAGCGGGGAATAATTAGCTATTGCGGAGGCGCCAGTCGTGTGGGTTGCGTCGACACAATACATACATACATATATGCGACTGACTGCCTACCCATGTGCGGATACTAGTTTAGGTAGTTTACGCATACTAACAAGTAATTATCAGTACGTACAGTTAGTTGGTGCTGCAATTTCTTGCCTTGGGACATTTTTATTCACCGCTCACACTGCTGCGAGGGCAGGCTTGCCTTGTGCTGTGCTGTGCTGTGCTGTGCTATGCAAGCCGGCTAGCCTCCTCATCTCTTCACGCTTGCACCATGCGTGTGGCAGCAGCATGGCGTGCACTGCCCGGCCTTGTCCGTCCCTCTAGTTCAGGACCCAAGGCTTGTCACGTCAGGCGGTGCCTGGTGTGGGTGGGTGTTGTACTGGGTGACGGGATTCAGCCACGCCGACCCATGAGACGGCGGCGCCTGTGTCTCCTCGAGAGGTGAATGGCATCTCATACGGGGCCGGCGAGATCCTGTATGCCGCGGCCACTCATATTGCCGTCCCTGGTGCATGTCAACATCTTATTCGTAGCATAGTGTCCCGAAACGACCGTATGCCGGCTCAATCGTGTCAAGCCCGCATCGCTCATGAGCAAGCGGGTTTGCATCGCACATGTCCGACTGGCAGAGACACGGAGCCACTCAGAGCTTCGCTTCGAGAACTGTGACACCAAGCATCGTGACTGAGAACCACGGCAGCCCAGATAGAGTTTCACCGGTCAACTGTGACCGGGTCTCTTGTCTGTGGTGTCATGCCAATCCGGACTGGCGGGTTACCTACTTGTTGGCTAGACCTACGCAGTAAGGGCTCGGTCGAACGTTGGAAAGGCGCCAAAGACAGTCGGTCACGGCCACTGCACGCTAGGCGTACCATGGCACAGCACCACTCGCCGGAGGCGTATATCGTCCAGTCCAAGGCCAGCGCTCCATTTGGCCCATCTGAACCATCGTCTTGGTGCAACCGGCCCCTTGGGAAATGTATGGCAGCCGGTGGAGGAGGCCCGTGTTTTTTGATAGTTAGTCAGTCTAGGTGCTTCTTCACTCTCATGCCGCTAACCACCGCCCTGCCGCAATGAGACACAATACTAGTCTCATTCTCTCTCTCCCCCCCCCCCAACACTCACGTTGCTGCTCTTCTTCGGCACCTCACCTCGGGGTGACATGCCGCCAGGCTGCTTCTAGGTCGGCTTCCATGGATTGATGTCGTTTTGGAGTATCCTCGCGACTGCGTGTCTCATGAAAAATGACACGTCGAATCTGTCGACAACCATGTACATTACGTCGGGGCGGTGGCCGTGGATCCGCAAAGCCAGTCAGGAGGAGCCTTACCATCCGTCGTACCGACCAAGCAAGGCAGCCTTGCCAGCGCGCAGTGCCGCGATAAGTACAAACCAAACTCATCTCAGTAGTTTGCCTCAAGATTACGGCCGTTGCTACCGGCCTGCCCATTCGTATCTGTTCGATGAGCAACCTCTCAAGGGGCGCCAAGGCATGACGATGTTGCCGAGTCTCGTGGAGAGCGACATTGTTGAAGGCAGACCTGCTCCGCTCGCAAACTCGGTCGAATTGAGACGTGCACGCATAGTGCTGTTTCGTTTGGCGAGTATTGATACGCTACTGACCAAAGCATTATTCCGCTCTATGGGCTGCCGGCCGGGGATACCCATGGGAACCTCACAATGTCCCCCCATCATCGAGACATGGAGCCAAAAGGAGGATAGCAGTGGCTCATCTGTCTAAGACGGCCAACGGCGACAGGTGATTGGTGCTTTTACGGCACTCGCTATCCTCACCTTGGGGATAGTCAAAATCTTAAAAAAGAAATTCAGGAGGCGGTGCAACCCTGACCTGCGTTCACCAGCCTCGATTAATGAACCCTATCCTTGCCAAGGATCTGCCACCCACCCGGATGTGGATCGTGTTCAATGACTTGAGCTCCCACCAACGTTTGGTGCCCGTGGCACGTAGCGGTACCTAGCTGGGTATGACCTGTACAAGTAAGCTTGACTCCATCCCGTCTTCCTGGGAACACGGCCGCGCCTTACCGACACGACTTTCTCGTCCCTCGGGAACCCTGCAGTCATCAAACATGGAAGCATGTCGATAATCGGGACGCAATATTGCATGGCTAATCTTTAGAGGACGTTTGCCCCTGGACTAGGTATGTTCCCCAGAGTATGCTCGCTCCCCTTCATGCCGTCCGCGATCCAAGCGACGTAGCGTGTATGCGGGACAGAGGCTTCGGCTTATCGCTGCAACCCACTAACTGTTAGGTACTAACTTTGGTAAACTGCTTACCTACCTCAGGACACTACTACCACGGCAGTCTTGGGTTCGTCCCGAGTATCTCAAACGGGGGCCGGATCAGTATTCATCCAATGAAACCAAAGTAAGCCAAGGCGGTGGTCGCCGAAACTCAGCATTCTAACCCGAACCCGTGGCCACTGTCCGATGTTCCACTCCGGGAGGCGGTTGTAAGACAGAGGGGGACCTGGTTGCAACTGCAAGTCAACGGCGAGCGCACTGCAACCCACCCCTCAGTTCAGTGCTCTAGTTGGATAACGACGCTTGCAAACCGCACTAACAGAGTCCTTGGACTCACATACCATCTTTCGAACAAAGCAATCCGTGAGTGAGACCTATCCCGGGGTCCAACCAACATGGCAAAACCTCGGGATTCCTGGCTCTGCGGTAAACCCGTTGCATGCGTTTGTCTGGTGGCTTGGTGGGCTCATGGTACCCGTAAGGAGCCATACCAAGTAATAGTAGTAGGTATGGGAGCAATCCCTTAGTTGGAGTGTGACCAACCGGCCGGCGTTGAACACAGAGATACATGTAGCGCGTATGCTGCTCCAGTGCCATTTGTCTGCCAGGGTTCGCCCCTTGGAGGGGGGTTCACGCCGTCTTGGATGGTGTTGAGTGAGCGCAAGTCTGCATCCAGAGACGGTAGGCATTCAGGGCGCTCAGCCCTATCGATTCGACAAAAGTTCCTAGGAGCATTGCCTGTGCAGACAGGCCTCTTGGTGCTGCCCCGAGAATCTGCTGGCCGTCTCGTCGCAAGGTAGGTACCTAGTGTAGACGCGCGAACCTGTTGTTCCCACCCCTCCTCGGAATAGGTAGTCAGGGGCTCTGATGTGCATGTCTGAGCGTCTTGAAAAGTCTGATATTAGTGTAGGTTAGATAGGTATCGCCAAGTAAGATTTGCACTCAGACGCAGGGAGAATGACATGTTCGAGAACAAGACCCACGGCCGTTGTCTTGGGCCTCTGACTGGCCCCGGCCAGCACCACGTCTCTCGCAGGCAATTTTAGTGTCCGTCGCACTGGCTCCGTGTGTTGGCTGATGGTGGCCTCCCTCGCCGGCCACCGATGCTTGCCATTGGCCACGAAGAAATGACTGATCTGTACGGGATAGGGGCAAACTCTCAATAGGTTGGCCGTCGGTAGGAAGATGGACGGACGGACGGACAGAGGTAGGTGCCTGGGAAGACGGCAATTACCAAAGATGATGACACCCATCGTTTGATCAAAGCTGGCGGGATGAGCAAGGACCAAGGATGGATGGAGAGCGAATGAGAGGTACAGACCGGGGTGGTGGTATCTGTCAAGTTCTCTCGGTGCCATCCATCAATGACGGCAAGGCTCACAAAGAAATGGGAGGATCTCGATGACATGGGATGAACGGCGCCTTGGCATCTCCAAGAAAGCGGACCGTGTGGGATCAATAGCACGTTCGGCCGCCCGTCCATTCATTCCAGTGTCGAGGTCCAAGGATGGAGGCGTTCGCGCAGATATCCGAATCGTCGGGTCAGTTCGAAAGTAAGTCTTGGAGAAGTCTTGGGATGTTTCGTTTTTCTGGACATGCGGACGATGTGATGCGATGCGATGCGATGCGAAAGCCCGTGCGAGGAAGGAGCAACAACCGCGGTGTCACGTCCTACCTGCCGTCCTGCATACCTACCAAGCCACCTGTGCCTACCTGCCTACTATGTAGGTCGGTAGGTAGGTAGGTAGGCGGCTATCCGTAGAGCGTGCATACATACCTTAGGTACCTACGTAGGTAGGTAATAATAATACATAGTGCAGAGGTAGGCAGTGGGTGCCCAGGGTACCTTAGTAGGAGAGGTATGCCACTGATGGTGTGTGGCTGATGACACTAATATGGGCATTCGGAAGGGTTTGGTAGCATAGGGCTGAGCCTGCCCGCGTGGGTTGCAGTCAGGAGGTACGAACGGATATTTACTCCCGACATACGATGCAGTTTACGATGCAGTACAGTGGGAACCCAGATGGACATGCGGCTAGGTAGCAAGGTAGGTAGGCCAACAACCCCTGCTTCTGACCAGGCGGCCTCGCAAGAATGTCCGCTTTTGTGAAGTGCGTGTAATTTGAGCACCCAAGATGGCACCCAACGTGCGTAGTATAAACCAAAGGAGAATGACGATCAGATCCGCTCTCCTCATCGGGAGCGCACAGAGGTTTTCTTGCTGCTGCTGCTGCAGGCTGCAGGCTGGGTATGTAGGTACAGGGTGCGGTGGAGGGGTAGTGTACGAAACGAAAATTGGCATGTTTGCCAGGGAAGAGGTACTACGTAGTTAACTACCTATGTATGTACGATGTACTATGTACATACGAATAGGTACCTGTGTGGGCCGGCCGGCCAGCATCCGCTGTGGAAACGGAAACCCGACAGCCGTCGTCGTCGTCGTCGTCGTCGTCGTCGTCGGCGGCGGCGGCGGCGGATGTATGCAAATAGTCTACGGAGTAATATCATCTCTATCAGTGTATACGGAGACCATATCCATCATCCGAATGCTTGGGACGAAACGGACGGGGGGACGGCGAGCAGGGACGAACAGGGTGGAACGCCGTATACCTAGCACCCACCCCATGTAGGTATCGCGCATATATAGCAAACTAGTACGTACGTATGTATACTGCACTTCATAAGTCTTCGTGGGTGCCTACGAGGTACGTACTATACATCGTCCATTGTGCTGTGTCGGTGTACGATACATACCGGTCTTGTAGAGGGCGGGATGGATGCACAGCACAGACTACTGTTTTCCTATTCGGGCAACCTCTGCGATACCCTCATCCATGACATGATATGACCCACCGGCAAGGCCTTCCCTTCCTTGCCTGCACGTGTCCGCGGGAGAAGCAACACAACGCGCTCGTCGGCCATCATCTCTCACAGACACACACCGTCATTGCAACGACGCATTCTTCAATCAATCAAACCCAAGAGGCTAGGTAGGCAGGTAGGTAGGTACCTTGCTACACGGTACCTACTTGTATGTAGGTCTTGCTCAACAAGCCAAACAAGACAACACCGTCTGATTGGTTCTCTCTTGGTTATTGTTTCTTATTGGATGTTCAACGGTCATCTACTATTATGTACCCAAGGTACTGATGTTACCGGGATCGGCGTCACCGAGCAGAACAACGGCAGGACGATGCACGTATAGCGGGCCAGTGAGAGAGGGAGAGAGAGCTTGCTACAGGTACCATTCCTTAGTCTCCCCCCGTCCCAAGCAAGGTATTCGTATCTAGGTACCGAGTACAGTAGGTAGGCGTTCCGTACCGCGGAACGAAAAGACCGGGTTCCCGTAGTATGTAGATCTGCTAGGTACCCCATCATTCCGTGTCCTACGGATTCGCATTCCGCATCTCCACCCCAGGTATTCGTAGGTCGGGTGGGCTCTCGACCATATATGTGATGCGACCGTTGAGGCTTGCCCACTTCTCTAATGTTGTCGACTTCGGCGGGCTGGCTCAACTTCAACATGCGTGCCACTTCTCATGCCCATCTTCCATGCCTATGGCATTCCCAATTCTGACTGGCATTTTCATTGAAAGAATCTACAAAATTGCATCTGTTCAGTACGCGATTTTCAGCAAAACGCCAAGGCAGCAAAACGCCAAGGCATTTCATTCTTGTCCATGTAGTTGCGCAGTCTCCACCATGCGTGCGTGCATTCCGAGCTTCTGAAGCAAGACTCAACGATCCATTCAGTCAGTACCTATCTATGCATGTACTACCTACGATCTATCCATGTAGTGTATGTAGCTTGCTCGCATTCTTCGAGCAGGGATCACTTGCAAGACTCCGAGTGGTGACTACCGAGCAGGGTCGGTCGGTCTGTCTGTCTGTCTGGTCGCATCGCTCTGGACCGTTCCATACCGAGCAAGTGCCACGGTCGTATCGTATCTCGCAACCGACAACCATGATAGCCATGTCTCGCGACATTGCCTAGCCGTCACCATGATGCACGCGCGCGTGGGTCATGCCCCATGTCATGAACGCGAGCGGAGCGGGACCCCCAATCCCCGATCCCCGACCCTCAGGGTTAAGGTAGCCTAGCCTGCATCTACACTACTGTATTTCACAAGGCAGCAGCATTTGGGCCGTGGTTGCTTTTGTGTGCCCAATAAACGAGATGCAGTTTGTTTGTTTGTTTCTTTCTTTCTTTCTTTCTTCCCGGGGGGTCCCTGGCTCCCTGCCTCCTTGCCTCCTTGACTGTCCTGAAGAGTAGAGTCCACAGCTTGGGGGGCCACTTGACGTACGGACGGCAGGGCTTTGGGCAGCAAATCGAGCGGCCATGAATCCGTTTCTTTGAATTCCGGAGATCCCATCCCACTTGGCAGGACCCTGCCTTAGCGCATCGATACAAAAACTGCGCTTGTGCCGGAAAGGGCAATAGTAAACGAGAAGGACCAGGGTATCAGTCCCGAAACGGCTTGGGACGGACTGGCTGTCTTGGTCGGCGGGGAGCTTGGGAGACCAAGCCGACTTGGGAGGCATATTGGCGGGATTGAAGACTTGGACCAGACACCAGACACCACTCCCGACACGGAACGGCTATGTCTACACTAGGCTGGCCTCTACTGGATTAGGGTACAGGCGGTACGATGCCGGTTTGGGGGAGCCTTTCGACTCTGAGTGCAGCGAGCGCATGGGATGGGGCAGGGATAACGGTTTCGCCCGTGCCGCAATGGCTTTCGACGGACCGGCGGCACCTATGCCCAAGGTGCTCCAAGTAAGCTGGCTAGCTGACATGGTGCGCGACAACCAGACTCCTGGGACGACGGTTTGAGGTTTTGTTTGGTAAGGGAGGGCAGGAACAGACGCAACCAAGCGTGGCGAGAGGCGCTCATTGGAGAACGCACAGCGGCCCTCCCTCGCGCGCGCGCGCGAGAGAGAGAGAGAGAGAGACGGCGAAGCTGCCATCTGATCACGAACGGTTTCCCTCCAAAAAAGTGCAAGCCAGTCATTCAATTATCGGGATGAAACCCTGGAACGGCGGCGTTCGCCTCAAAGCTTCGCTCGAGGGCCCCAGATGCCTGGGAATTCCTACGCAGTATAACTACCTACTGAGGTACAGTAGGTAGATATACCGACCTTTAGAGTTCTTGCGTCTCTGTCTTGTCGGGACAATGCAAAGGGACGAACGTCAGGCCGCTGTAAGTTCACGAGTACACTCCCTTGGTCTCTCGTGTCAAGCTTGTGGTCCTTGCAAAGTACGGAGTAAAAGAAAGACATGGACGACACATGTCCAAGGCCAATCTGCCCGCACACTACCGAGCATCTAGTGTACCGGTAGGAGGGAAGATATCGACAGATGAAAAGAGAGGTGACGCTAATTACTTGCCTAAACTACAATGTGTCTAGGTACCTAGGTAGACTGTGGTTGGTGTGCAGCGTTGTAGTGTGTTTCCCAGGTAGGTATGCACAGGCACGGTGTATCTATATACAGCACCTAAAGTATCTATGTCAGGTACTGATACCAAATGCCTACGAATGCCTGCGCAGATAAGTAGGTAGCAGGGTGGGTACCTTCGTACCTGTACAATCTAAGAATTGGAGGGACTGGACTGGACTGGACGAGGCCCCCCCCCCCCCCCCCCTTTAAAAGAAACCTCCCCACGCGCGTCAAATCAAGGTTTCCATCTTTAATCCCAAATGAGAACAACTCCGAACACATGCAGCCTTAGTGCGGTAGCGGGAAACCGGGTCCGAGGCACACATACCCTGCCCCGCCCTCTTCTGTGCTGGCTGGACTTTAGAGCATGAAGGAGGCCGGCCAGAGAAGGAGAACGCCTGGCCTAGTCACTAGGTACCGTACCTCCGACACGTCTCGGACTGTGGTCGTGGTGATGGAACGGGATGCATCTCTCGTCTCCCTCTCTCTTTATTCGTATGTGCGGATAGTTTAGATGAATCTTAGCGGGACCCGGGAAAGATACATGACGCCTGTCTTCAATCGAGACAGGGCCGCCGCACTTTGCCCCCATTTCCGTCTACGCAAAGAAGAAACGCAGCGGGCCATGACCTGAACCATTGCGTGCCAGCCGGAGCAGACCAACACAGTGGGAAAACCCTGAAAGTCAGGCACTCTGCGAGTGGTCATGTTTCACTGGCTTGTCCCCTTTCGGCCTGTGCCATGGTGCGTGTAATCGCATCCGTCCCCCCCATCTCTCCAGTGCATCGTCGTCCCATCAGATTTAGGGCAAACGGAACGGAACGACACGCAGAGGAGACTACTACATTCGGACCATTCGGAAAGCCGACGGGCAGTATGCATCAGCCAAGGGAGAGAAGAAAAGAAAGAGGTATGGTATGGCGTTGGCTCAGACCCCTGTGTCTGTCTGGTTTCTGTTTACTCTCTCCCGACACAACCATCCACTTGATAGGTTGCTCGTGGGAGATTTGCCTTTGCCCATATGCAAGCCTTCCAGGACGGGTTTGGCGCATTGGTTGTGGAGAGCTGAGCTTCAACACGTGTTCATATACATGGTACAGGGTATGGCATGGCACGGTGGTTACACCCCTCCTCCTCTGCTCCACCTTGCATGCCCTTCCCCTGTCGGATTTTCCCGCTTCAGCTACCTCCTCTGATGAGATGAGCGAGCGTCTGTCTACCTGTCTGCCCTGTCACTCATGAGGAATCATGGCTTTCCGTCCTGTAGATCCGATGCAACGTAGAAGGTGAGAGTGTTTGAATATTGATCGACATATGCATTCATGCCCCCCCCCCCCCCCCGTCCCGGTCCTGTCTTTGTCTTTCTCTCTCTCCATCGAGGGAGGGGCTTCCATGGTATCAACCCATACCCCACCCATCATCATCATTATCATCGTGGGCATGGAGCACGACTATGACAGGCAGGAAGCCCCTTGAGCGTCATGATCGACCAGGAAGGCAGATCGTGTCATGCTAAGGTACCTGTACCTCACTCTCTCTCCCCTCTGATCGTGTCTGCCTCCCTGCCATGTCGATCTTGCGACCTCCCAGGGCCACCGAGCGAATTCAAGTGAATTTGACGGCGACAGCGTGACAGCTCGACAACGTTGCGCGTCACATCGGGGCCTTGTAGTTTTCAGACACCCGAGGCTTGTCCGGCACGTCCGGCTGGACGTCGTTGGTCTTTCTCGGACCGCGGTCTCTCATGTTTCCGAGGGAAAGACATAACTATCGCCGTATAAGTGGCGCGTTGGGCCCCCAATGCTGGAAAATGGAATCAAGAGACAATCATGGAGACTGAGAGTCGGCAAAAGGGGCACTGGACTTGGCCAATAGCCCTCACCAGGTATTGTGAGAGGGTATCTGGGCGCCCTCCATCAGGCTTTATTGTCCGGTTTGGCCGGCCAAGATGGGTCTGGATGGCAAGGAGGGGGTCCTTATTAGTGCTCTCTTGCATCACCTCAAAGTGGAACGCCACCGGCCTGCCCACACCGCTCCGGGTTCCGCGATGGTAGTGGAAAATAAAACAAAAAGCCAACCGCTGCGAGATTACGCTCGCCTGGCCACCCTGGCGGCGTGTGATCAACCCGCGCGGAATCCCCACTCTTTCTTCCCACTCTCTGTTGCTTGAGATTATCCCAATATGTGCCTGGGCCTGAGGCTGTTTTGAGAGTATGCAGTCGTAATCATAGGTAATGCTGAAAAGCGGGTGGGCTTGCTTTCTGCACCGATAACAACTCCTTCCCCTTGACGGCATGCTTTAGTCATAAGAGCAAAAAAGTACACAGGGGATAGATGGTCATGGGAACATTGGTCTCGAGCCGGGTTCTCTCTCATATCAATCGAGCGATGCCTAAGATGGCGGCCAGAAACATGTTCCATCAGCACCCCACCCCCCCTCTCCCCAGCAACCGTTTGAGTACCAACACAGCCCTAGGATCCGTTAGCCACCAACGAATCCCGTAATGATAGTCTACCCACCCAGCCGGTGAAGAAAAGGCTGTCGTCGTCTTTGATGCTCGAGGTGGTTGGTCAATTAGGTCATTAGCATCGTTCCTCGCAGTGTGTGACTGCGCTTGTGACAGAAACCCTTAACACCCAACATGTCCCTAACAAACATCTAACCCCGAACTCTGGGCCATAGCTAGCGAGATAGGGCTTGGGTCCAAAGGAATAGCGTCGGCACGTGTAACGGGCGAGGTGGTGACTCTCCCGCCCCAGACCCAGACCGAGACTCTTCGGTACTTGAACAACGACAGAAACGAAGGAAGGGTAGCCAAGTGTTCGAACGCTGCACAGAGTATGACCCTGGCGCAGATTGGCAGCGGCGGGGGAGGGCAGCAGTCTGGTTGGGACCCCTCCCCCCTCTCGACTCTTTGTCGTAAGAATACTGGCCAGGAACAGCGTATCCCAGCTCAGCAGAACAGGGCTCTTCTACGCCACACGGCTACCAATGGGTCGTGATACCAGTTCCATGGAAGCGGCGCCTCGGTCTGCAAGACCAGCCCATAGCACCATGGCGAGTTAACTAGTGCAATGTAAATCCTTTGGTGAGCTCGAACATGCAGGAAAGAAAAGATAAGACCCCAATTCTTGCTAGGTACGACGGTCTAGAAGGCACTTCGGCGGCATGTGGGCGTGTGCGTCGCTGAGATGTTTGCCTCGCCCTTTGGTTCTTCCTCTCGGACCATGGCTTGCGATGGAAGGCAAGGGCCGACAGTGTCTTTGATATCCCAGCCTCGGCGGGAATTACTTGTGAGGGAATACCTCTCCAGCGCATTGTTGGGCTGTGGCGTCCCGTGGCCACCACTCATCTCACCCCTAACGAGAGGGATATCGAGGGGTACGTCCAGAGGTTTGCGACATTTCTCAACAGCAAAGATTAGGCTTTGGTAGTCCATCGACGGCAGATACGCCGCCGACTGCTAAATAACGCTATGATTACTGGAGCTTAGCTGGATATACGTATCCGTCGCCGCGCCAGATGCGCAAGTGAAATATCACAACAACTGTGCGGTAATTTCCGGGGAAGGAGGGGGGGAGGAGAGCGAAAGGGAAAAGGAAAAAAAATTTGAAAATAGAAAATCCCCCTTGCGACGCTGATAGGTACCCGTATGCCAAACCCGCACTCCCGAATCCCAGTGTCCAGTCTGGCGGGACCAGATATCCCAGTAAATGGCGTCGTACTGTAGTATTGGGCCGGTTTGCAGGCCAATAGTTTCGTGGCAAATACACCAGTACCTGCACACAGCAACCCTGAACCAAAGGTCCAGACTCTTGAGCAGACCAAAGTCTGACTAGCCACTAGGGTGGCGTGCGAAAGTGGGCGTGAGCAATGACAGTAGAAATAATAGTTTGGGACGTAGTCCAAGTATCGACGATACAGAAGCTTCTTTTCCACCCCTCCCCCTCTCCCCCCCACTTCTATCATGGGGGCTTACATGGTAGGTTTCCCCGCTTGCTTTTGTTTCTTCTTTTTTTTCTTTGAGAAGGGGTGGCAGGAGTTGGCCTGATATCAATTTATACAGTACCTGTGCACCAGGCGGAGCTTGTCTGTCTGTGGGCAATGGCTCAACTCAACGGGTCGATGCCGTTCTAAATGAGAATTGGCATCGCGCCCATTTGACTGGGCTGGGCTTGGGCTGGGCTGAGCTGGACCCCCTTGTCGGACCCTTGCGCCTCGAGAAAACAGAGAAGTGAAGGCAACCCAGAAGAAAGAGAAACAAAATAACAAACGGGTCTCACAGACAGACCCGAAAACCCCATGGACCCGACACGGCGGGTTTCGATCAGCGCCACGCCCGCCCCTCCGGCGACGCGATGGCCCAGATGACAAGGGGGCAAATGCCACAGCAGGTGGATCAATATTTGCTGCTTCAAAGGGGCCTCAGATGCGCCCCAAACCACGTGCGATGAATGGCGCAGGGGACGTCTTGCGTACGACGAGGAGAAAGACCATACAAAACAAGGAGAAGAAGCTTCGACCACGAACATGGGACACTAGTGTGTTCTTAGATGACCGGTGTCTTTAGTCTATCTAGTCTTTGGGACAAGTGCCCAAGCATGGGTTCGGTGGGCGAGCCCTGTGATGACTCTACGCTGGCGAGGGCGTGGTTGGGCGGCGTGGCAAAGTCTTGCCCATGAATGCAATTCAAGGTGACTGTTGTAACCATCACCAACCTCGCGAGGCTCCACAGGGGCTGCGGAGGCCGAGCAGGGCTGAGGCCTAGGAGTTCGGGGCTGGGCTAGGTACGGCGTACTAAGTATGCAGTCGTCGGCGTGAGAGAAACCAAGAATGACAGTTGATAGGCCCGGTAGTGTACATCTCGTCGATCGTGACGAGCCCATGTCAATAGTTCCGTTCCCCTGGACGCTCCACTACCGGGGAAGGAAAACCAGGCGGAACCCAAGGCGGCGGGATAGGTAGGCAGCCAACTTGGAGGATACGAATACAAGCAGGACATGGCAATGCTGATCCGGGGTTGGGGGGCGGCATGACAGCGGCGGCGAGCTTCTCCCGTCGATAAGCCAACTCAGGTGATTGTCTCGGACGGCAATCTTGCCCGATAATCGAGTGCCATATCATCCATAATCAAGCTAGCACGCGGGTGCATGTCATGGGTCACATGGGCCATTCGCAGCCACCAGGATGCGTCCCAGAACGACTGATGGGCGATGATTGTTGATAAGACCAAAGGAATTTTAGAGACACGGCCAGAGGAGAGCCAGGGGGG
>MU843463.1:101236-149802 GCA_030867255.1 Colletotrichum somersetense | reverse complement strand
GGGGGGGGGGGGGGGGGGGATGGACTGGGGTGACTAGGGTATACTCTCGGGCGAAGACCGTTCCGAGATTAATAGTTGCTGCAAGATCGGGAAGATGGTTTCCTGGCTGCTTGTGCAAACTACATCCCATCCTCCATGTTGTGTGTGTTTTACTGCGCCGGGGAGGCCGGAAAGATCGTGGACCTGCGTTTGGCTCTTTGTAATTGGCATACAATATCCGACTGCTTAAATGGCTGCCTGGTCAATAAGTCTCAGAGCAGATGTCATGGATGACAGCGAATGCAAGGATGTTTGATGCGGAAGCATGAGTGATGCGATGTTGATGTTGCATCTGGACATAGTCCTAAGAGCAACTTTGTTAGTCACACTCCTCGACATCGAGTTCGGCACACACTGGTGTTCTTCCGTCCATCATTGGCAGGGGTTGGTTGTTGGCGGCCATCCGCCATCCCGGTCGAACCACCATTCTGTGCGAATACAAAGTGTTTCGTCCGTACGGAACATTCGTACTGCATGTAAACTACAGATCTCCACGGCGCGAAACCCCATCGCGTGGCTCGGGAACCCGGCGCCAATCTCTACGAGGTTGCACTTCATTGGGCTGCGCCAGACCCGACTTGTCTTTTCTCCATGTTCGTATCGGTCATTTGGGGCAAGCGTTTCGACACCAACATCCCCCTCCCCCTTCGGGATCCGCCCTTCGGGGTTTTTGGGTACTGCCGTATGACCCCATGCCTGCAGTCGACTTCCCTGCTCCGTCGTACTACCATCAATCATCCTGGGGATAAAATATTGTTTCGACTCAGCGGCTTGGTTGCCAACGGATGTGGGCCAGTAAGCCTCGCCCTGCTCGCCGTGCTGGGCAATGCACTGTCCGCCCTCGTCTATTGCGGAAATAATTCCTGTAAGGCGGAAATCCTTTCGCATGCGAGTTGGGCCTCATCTCCCGCATCGCGAGAAATGCAAGCGACTTGACAAGGTATTCCTCGGCCATGTCTATGTCTACGGAGAAGAGACCTCGCTGCGCCAGCCCCATCCAGCAGGCATGTCATCCCCAAGCTGCTTCATCCCCGCAGCCTTGCAGATTTCTATGACAATGGCCCTGACGGCCCGCACCTCCTCGATAGATGCCCCGCCATTGAGGGCGCCTCGGAGGTGTCCCTTTAGTTGAGGGTTCACATCCTGTGGTATCAGCCCGGCAATGAGGACATACGACGTCTCCACGGGGGACAGAACGTTGGTGTTGCTCAAAATGTAGCCATAGATGAGACGAGCAGTCAAGCCTAAGTCCTCTGTGCCACATCTGTCCATCTGGCCCATTATGCGTCTTGATATCTTGCCGTATATTTTGTTCCAGAAGTCCTGGCCTCGCTGCAGCACTTTATACGAAGGCGTGTCATATATGTCTACATATCGCGCAGTTGGTGAGGACGTCATGTGATTTTCAGATTCATGCGGCTCATCCAGGAGATGTTCAGGCGTGACCTTTTTGAGCTCAATCAACGAGTTGATCGTCTATCCCGTGTCAGTCAGTATTCGCCAACAACGATGCATGCTCAGGGAAGAGGAGAGGGAACAGTACCTTCGGCATCCCTCCAACCGCCGACGCTTTGATGAGCGCCTCCCGTAGCTTTCTCGATATTGTAAGTTGTTCATCTGAACCTGGCTTGGCATCTTCAGAACCAACTCCATATCTCATGACATGCTGATAGATTTGCGGTATCTCATCTGGTCGATTGAGTATCGTCAACGTAGTCGCAGCAACAAAGTACCAAACGTGTCTTGGCAAATGTGGCTGGCTCCGTATCGACGAAATAAGCGCTGGAGTGATGATTGGTGCCAAGACTGATGCCATCTTGGCCAGCAACGACACGCTCTGCAATGTCAGAGTACAGGTCACAAAGATATGGCCATGCTCATACGTTTACGCAAGTGCTGGGCGAGTTTCCTCTTTTTGTTTCACCTGGAATACAATCAGAAGGACCGATCAAGATGCCTTCTGCTTGGTTGTTCTCGTTCAACAGCAGTCGACGGGCAAATGGATGTTACTGATCGGACAATCGGCAAAACTCCGGCCAACAATAGCCATGAGACGCCATCCAGAACCATCTTAGTTCCGAGGTTCCGCCGAGATGAACCATCACGTGCTCTTTCCCCAACCTGGGTCATTGTCAGCCGTGGCGTCACTGCTCTGCTCAGGTAATCCACCCTCCACTATTGATTGGAATGCTTGTCATTAACGTGGCATCAACCACAAGCTCCGACGTGCAACGCCAACACCGCGCATCCGGACTTTCTTTGGCCTGCATCAACAACATGGGCACTTGAGGGTATCCCTCAATCCACATCACCGTATTCCGAGCTATTAGCCCATCCAAACTCACGATGAGGCTCGCGTGGTACGCAGGGGTAGGTCTCTTTCAGGGAGCTATCAGCAAGTTCCCGTTCCCCTAGCTCCGTGTCTGCCCGCCATGCTGCCTCCCAAGCTTACTGACTCTTAACGCAGGTTTCCACGGCCCTGGCGGCTTCCGTCGTCGTTTCGGCATTCCACCAACGCGCGAACTTTTATTCGGCCATGGTTTACCTCGCGCAGAGCAATTTCTGCTTACTGGTACGCTGACCCGGCTCTGCCCCCGATCCCGCCAGGAAACCAACTGACGTGGACTGTAGGTCTTGGTCAATTTCATTTATCTCATCTATGGCACCTTGATCTATGGCCTGCAACGCCTTCTGTATGGCCCGCTGCGACAAGTAGAGGTCGAGCAGCTCTCCGAAAAAGCGTGGTTCGCCATTACCGAAACATGCCTCGCGATGACGATATTTCGGGAGGAGATTGGTGCATGGTTCCTCGTCATGTTTACCGCTTTGGTGACAGGCAAGGTCTGGGGTTGGATTGGCGACGGCCGTGTCGAAGTACTCGAGCAACAGCCTCCCGCGAATCCTGGTCTCTTTCACACCCGACTCAGTCTCTCGCTTCTCTTGAGCCTGGTCTACGATATCTGGCTTCTTCGGTATACGGTGACGACAGTCATCCAACAAGCACGACCCAACATGATGGTCATGTTTCTCTTCGAGTTTGCTGTTTTGGCAACGTGCTCCGCGCGCACCGGAATCCGCTACATGGTGTCGGTCATGGAGCAGAATATTGTGAAGGCACAAACAAGACACCGACTGGAAGAGCGACGAAGACAGGTTCGGGAGGAGCGTGAAGAGATCATCCGTCAGAGGGAGCATGATGGTGGTGCATCGAGCGAGGACCAGCCTGACCTGCCCCGTGAGGAGGATATCGACGAGATGGACATTGAGGTTCCCGGCTGGGAGGCAAAGGGACAGTGGATCTTGATCCTTGATCTCATTGCTGGTAAGTGCAACCCGCCCTGTCCATATGCATTCTCTAACACAACCTAGATTGCGTTAAGCTAGCCATATACTTGGTATTCTTTGGAATCCTACTTACATTCTACGGCCTGCCGATCCACATTATGCGGGACCTCTTTATGACAGCCAGATCTGTTATAAAGAGAGGATCTGCGCTCTGGCGCTACCGTAAGGCTGTCGAAGACATGAATAAGTATCCCGACGCTACACAGGAAGAGCTGGCACGAGAGGATACTTGCATCATTTGCCGAGAGGAGATGCGGCCTTGGGATCCCAGCAATGGGGCGGTCGAGCGTATACGACCCAAAAAGCTACCCTGCGGGCACATCTTGCACTTTGGCTGCCTCAAGAGCTGGCTCGAGCGTCAACAAGTCTGCCCTACTTGCCGCAGCCCTGTTGTTGTCAACACCAACACCAATAACCAAAATAACAACGCTGCAGCGCCGCAGAACCGGGAAGCAATGTTCGCCCGGATCGGTCTCGGCGGGCCGGGAGGTGCTCCCCCAGCCCCAGGTGTCCAGCAACAGCAGGCCGATAACGCCGCCGGTGTTGCGCCTATGGCGCAGCCGGCTCAACAACCACCCCGTAACGGTGCAGCTCGTGTCTTCCAGTTGGGTCCCATCCGTCTTGGGTTTGCTCAGGGGGAGAATATGCAGCAGCTGGCTCAGCAAATGGGCGTTCCTCCAGAGGCAATCCCTACGCCTCTTGCACAGGGAGCACCCGCCGGCCCCTTTACACCAGCCGCACAAACACCGGGCGGTAACAGCATGTCTGCAATTCGTCAGCAAATACTCCAGCTTGAGCACATGATTCAACGGGAGGTTGTGTCGCTCCAAAGTATGCACCAAGAACTACAGACACTTCAGCTCCTTACTGCAGAGCTCGGCCGTATTCGTCAGTTGCAACAGTATTCAGAACAAGCCCAAAACGCTCTTAATGGGGGGCTGGCCCCAAATGCCGTCAACATGGGGCACAGTCAGCAAATCCCGGTTCCCGCCATGTCCTTGTCACAACTTCCAATTCACCCTGGATTACGGGTGAATGCTCCCGTTGTGACCAGGCACGGAGCTGCAAATCACTCGAACGCGATTCCTGCCGGCAGCTCGGAGCTTCCCGAAGGTGTGGTCATTCCTCCCGGGTGGTCCCTCCTGCCGCTCCAGCGGATAGAGGGTGCCCCAGGATCCCAACCGTTTCCTGAGCCGACATCCTCTGTAACGGGCGAGAACGCACAGCTTTCAGAACCAACGGCCTCCGTTCCAAACGCGCCGGTCGCCAATGCCGCTCAGCACCAAGACAATAACTCTGCGCCTACAATTGACTTTTCTGCTGATCCGACCGAGACTGAGCAACATCAGGGCGATGCTACTTTAGGTTCCGGCGTCACCACAGGCCAGGCCGAGCCCCCCCCTGTCCTCTCCCCGAACCCTGTACTGCCCAATTGGGGCGGAGCAAACCAGCTCTTTGGCAACGGAAGGGGATTGTCTAGCTTGGGTAACACAGTGCCTCTAGAGGCGTCCTTTGATGAGACTCCCGGACAGGAGGAAAGCGCGCATCGGAGTGCGGGGGACAAGTCACCATCTGCTTCCGCTAGCGTGGAAAGCACCGAGGAGGACAGTGGCAGTGACGGTAGCAATAAGGGCAAGGCCAGAGCCGTCACTATCGAGGAAGCCGAGGACGATGAGTAAACGAGGACGGAGAGAAGGCATTATACGGCGTTTAGGGCGGTCCTTTTTCCTTATTGGCTCGCAAGGGTGTAAAAAATCATACCACTTTCTTGTAGGATTATTAGCGATTAACTTTTGGACGCGCAAGACATGACACATAGTCCGGATACTCCCGTCTTCGCAGTGACAACGGGTCGTGACCGTGACGGACGAACCGAGCACTAATGGCATCTGCATAGAACGATCCAGTCTCCAAAGCATCGGGCCACAATTAGTGGTACTTTTGTTTTCCATTACCACTCGCTCTCCTTGATCTTGACCCATTGGCCACCGATAATATACAGTGAAAGTGCGTTGTCCCATCCCCATATGCCATTACTTCTCATCCCTCGTATGCCTGACTATTGCTGCTGGGTAAATTAATATCAGAAATGCTCACGCTTCATGCACTGTTACATGTCCTACACATTGCGCTGTTCTTTTGACGACAATCCCGGCGTCTCTCTGAGCGATACCCCTTCGTCCCTCTCCCAAGCGGTGCTCGGGCCTTGGTAGGCCTGCGCCGGGACAGCCGTGGTTGTTGACGATGTCCGCTCACTACCCAGACTGCGCAGAGCGCTCGTGGTCGCGCTACCTTTTACCGGCTGCGGACTGAGCACCACCCCTCCAGATGACTGCGCGACATAAGTAGGTGAAATGACACCCTCCGAACCAAACGGCAGGGAACGTGTTGGGATCTCGCGACTCACACCCTCAGGACCACCTTCGCCACCACCAAGCTTCTTCAGCAAAGCTTCTGACTGCTGTTTGGCCAGTTTCTGAAGCTGTGCTGAAGGGTCCTTGGAACGCCAAAGCACGTTAGTCAATTCGCAAAGACAATCTGCAGGAGTCCACCGAATTCCATGCACACATACCCAGTCCGACTGCGGCGGCACACCGTGGGCGACCGGCAGCTCCTCCTCGTTATCACCGTCGCCAGCCCCGGGGCCACTACCCCAGAACTTTGGTCGACGAATTGGTGCGGGAGTGACTGGAAGACTGGGTCGTTCGACAACACTTGGGAAGTCGGTGAGCTTGAGGCCGTGCTCCTTCGCCGCCTTCTCATCAGAACGACCCACCGAACCTTGGCTCTTTCCCCGGCGATGCTTTTGAAGACCCTCGACGTAGCGCTCGATCTCGGGCACTTCGTCCCAGGCATTGGTACGCGTGAAAGCAGTCCAAGGATCCGATGGGCTGACTTTGATGGTGGGGGTGGACGGGGTGCTGGGCTCGCCCTTTCGACCAGTCGTCGATGATCCTGTGAGAGATGGCTCAGCAGGAGCCTGAGATACGGACAATACCGCTTGCTCACCAGTTGGCGTGCTCGAAGACTCCTCTGCTTCCGGCTCGGCCAGATCTGCAGTAAAGATTCTGGTCGGCTTGGGCTGGTTGACTTCCCAGGGGAAGAGAGGTCGAGGCTTCTGCGTTGGCTTTTGCTTCGGAACCTCGTACCACATATTTCTCGGGGGACTGGGGTATCGTTCGGGGGGCACAAACGGAGCGGGGTCTTGAGACATCTCGTAGGTCTGCGAGGGGAAGTTGAGCGCCTCGGGTTTCGAGTCTGCTGGTGGTGGTTGTCTAGGCCAAGTCAACATCAATTATAGATGAAAAAAGGGGCAGTACACTAACCTCTGAGCATCCCATGCTGGCGGAGGAGGACTTGGCTCTCGCGTCTGTTCCATAGGCGGTGGTGTTGGACCCCGCCCCTGATGTGCTGAAACCTGCTCTGATCGAGCCTCAGCCTGCGTTCCAGCAAAATCACTAAACGACTCGCTGGGAGGGGGAAACGATTGGCCAGCCTGATACGCAATCTCAGGCTGGAATTTATGATCATGGCCGCGGTGAGGTGGTTCATGATGATGGTGCAGCTGGGAGGAATCGGGACCATGAGCGTCGTGGTCGGGAGACCCATAAGTCTCACGGCCCGAAGGAGGAAGTGGTGTCTGGTGGTGTGGGCTACCGAGATTGCGGGGGGGTTCCGTCCCGTAATGGTGCTCACCCGTCAATGCTGCTTGCGTAGCCTGCGACTGCGGCCGGAATTCTCCTTTAGTGAAGTACTGTACGATCTCAGGAATCTGCTGTTCCTGCTGCTGATTCTGATAAGTCTCATCATGATACTGCTGCTGTTCAAGTGCAGAAGCAGGTGCTGTTTCCTAAACAAATGTAAGCTTCCTTTCTGTGATGGTAGCCTTGCGAAACTTACGGCAATTCTGTAGTGTCGGTCATAGACTGCCCACCATCTCCCAATCATGTCTTCAAACGGCGAGTCTCCTTTGCTTGCCTGCCGGCCTTGAAACCAGGGCTTGTCGGGGCCAATGAAATGGACCATGTTGATACTCGACTGAAAGTGTCGATAGGCGGGCACGTATTGATAATGCGCCGAGGGTGTCACGTTGTACGTGAAGCTGATGCGGTTGTACGTGTTTTTGAAGTGCATATTAAGGAGACCCTGATCGGCGCCATCGAACGAGATACCTCTCTCGGCCATTGCCATGAGAGCATAGTAATCTCCCATGTTGGGAGTTAAAACCATGACACCCGTATTAAAAAGGTCCGGCCATCCGATGTCAGGCGCGGCGGAAAAGGGAGCGGCGATATCGAACAGCTCGTCGGGAGCTCTGTAGGCGACTACATCGGCGTCAATATAGACAACCTTGGAGAAGTGAGTCTGCCTCCAAAGGTTAACTTTGGTGAAAGCCGAATGTAAGTCGGGCCGATTCATCAGGTACAGGTTCGCGGGTCGAGCGTTGCGTATGCGCGGGACGGGAATGACATGATCGTAGACGGCCTAGAGAAGAAGCGAATGAGTTTACAGTTCGGAAGACCACAGAGGCCGCGCAGATACAAATCGCTGGGGGCATACCTTGAGTTCAGTGATGACCTCAGCTGAAACGGTATCGAGCGTGACCAGGACCGCCAGCTGTTTGGAGGTGCCGGCATCGCGAAGAGAGTGAGCAAGAACCAATGCGCCTAACCGTAAATATGTTAATTAGAGACTCGAAAGAGAATTGGAGACGTCGAGCTAACCTGGTAGGTATGTGTCGTTCAACAAAAGCTAGGTGAAAGTGGCGATTAGCTCTTTGTTTACTTTTCCCCGTGTCGCTCGCTATTCAAGTTTGCGATGCCAATTTGGGAAGCACAAACCGTTGCATAGACTTGATCCCCTCCACGAAGCGACGCCATAGTATATGTTAGGCGTTCTGAGACACAGAGCTCAAGAGCAGAAACGATTGAGACAATGACAAGAGGATATTGTCAGCGAATGGCCATGAACGATACTATACAGGTGTGTTCTGCTACGGTGCAGAGCAAGAACGGCACGACAAAAGTTGTTTGGAGGTAGGGTGACGGAGAGCGGATAGGTGTGGCGGGGATGGCGAGCCGTGCGTCCTAGGTCCAGGTCCCGTCCAGGTGACAAGTCTGGTGCGGAGAGAGAAAGTGAGAGAGAGAGAGGGAGGTGTGGAGGTGGGAAGAGAAGTAAGCGTGGGCCAGGGTACCTTGTCGTACACATGTAGCTGGCAATAGCCTGTGAATTGATCCCGTGTTCAGTTAATGCAGACCCGACTTGATGAAAATGAGAGAATAATGACGGATGAGGACGACTGCCAGAGAACACGAAAAAGAGCCGGTGTATTGGAAAAGAACGTAATTAGAGCGGGTTTATCTGCGAGAGAGAGAAATAGTCCAAGATATCTGTCAGACGTGGGTGGGCAGGAAGGCACCGACGCAAATGTGTCTGGCTCGTAATCATACCATTAGCGGGAAACCGGTGTTAGTCGCGATACCAGGGTTACCAGTTTAGTTCATTGCAGACCTGGCCAAGTTGGAGAACGTACAGCTAGCTGCAAGGCGTTGGGAAGCTACGGGTAGCCTAAGCAAGGTCATGCAAGCAAGCACTTTTATCTCCTCGCAAAAACTGCAAGTCGTTGGCAAGGAAGCGGATGATGCGCGACAGGGGACCCAGGTAGAGCGGTGCAGTCTGGGATAGGACAGAACGGATGGCGTACTCGCCGGAAAGCAACACTAGCCAAGCCGTTGCAGCAAAGGAAATTGCGACTTGCAAGTGGGCGGCGATATCTAGGTGAGGTGTCAGCGGTTGAGAATAAAATGAGGTTATCGATCTTTGGAGAAAAGGTAAATAAATAAAAATCGAAACTCTCGTCTCTCATCCGTCAGAGTCTCTAGGTGCTGCTGGTTCAGAGAGCAGACTAGGGCTTCCTTCTTTCAATGACGAAAGGGAGAAAAAGAAAGAAAGAAAAAAAAGATGAGAACGAAAGCTGAGATGACACTTCGCGTCTGACGTTGCGAGGCAGGTGTGGTAGGTGAACTTTGAGTGCGCTTTTCCCAGCGGGGCCCTTGCGCCTTCGTGTTTGGAAGCCAGAAGCCCTGCTTGGCAGGTTGGTACTCAGAGTCGGAGTTCTACATGCGCAACAGGGTACCTACCTACCTTTAAACTGTAAACCGATTGAGTACGGGTATTCGAAATGTCAAGATTCTGTAATGTACAAAGAAAAAAGAAAAAAAGAAGAAAAAGCGTTGTGTCGTTCTTGATTCTAACCAACCACACAACGGCACAGGAGGAGCTTCAGCAACACCTTAATTCTTTGTTGAGCCTCGACTGCAAGGACTGAGGCTCGCCCCTCGCCCCCTACTTCATTCCCTGGCCTGACGGGATTCCATACAAACGGGCGATGGCAGCCGTGGTGAACGGCGACACGCGACTCAGATGTATTAGGGGCCATTCTTGTCGCTGTTTGGATCGCTTTCTACACCCACTCCTGGCATGTCACACAATATGCCACCTTGGGCTGCCTCCGTGCCTCGCGCCCTCTATTCCTATGCTGTAAGGTAAGCTAAGGTACGCAGCCTTGACTTCGTAGTACCTCTTACGTTTGTCATGGTCAAAGGGTAACATCGTCTTAGTTGGTGTTGGGAAAGATGGGCAATAGGCAATAGAGCCATAGAAATCTTTGGGGCTTATCAACGCAGTTGGTGGTGGCGTATCCGGATATCAGGCCTACAGTGCTTTATGGGTACCTCGTAGTAGTGCAAGCAAGAAAGACGTGGCGTTCAAGCAGAGTCTTATCCTCCCTTGCTAGAGTATTTAGGAGCATGTCCCTAAAATCAGGCCAGATTCAAGACCGCGTGCGCGGCACGCGTTTGTCATCGTAGTCGAAGAAAACGAAAATAAAATTGGCAACCAGAATACCTTGGCCTTAATGTGGTGTCCCGAAAAAAGCAAGTGCAGGGAACTGTTCCCTGCACTTGCTTTTTTCGGATTTTGGTCCATATATTGTCCGAGTGCAAATTGACCCTACAAAGTTTATGGCTTTTTGTTGGCTTCTACTAGGGTGATGTGTTGGACGTCTTCGACACCCAATTTCTCTCCATGGCTGCCGATGCCCTCAACAGCCGTGCTGCGTTACCTACCTAGGTGGACCACCTATCTTACCTACAGACAGGTACGTAATCATCCCGCCATGCATGATCGTCCAATGTATACACTGACATCCCAATCATGACACCCTCAAAGGGTAACTACGGTCCAGTCGTGCATGGCCATCTCTAGCCGCCGTAGCCATCCTTGATTGAAACATGGACAGGCGCGAAGCAGAGCCACCACCTTTTCCTTACCTGTTTCCTTCCTACGATCGACACCGCGGATCTGATTTTGAAGGAAGCAACAGCCAACTCAAACCCCACCTTCCTTGCCCTCCCCCTCTTTTTTTGGAGCCCTCGAAACTTTGTCCTTTGAGGGTAGTAACACAGTTCTCCGGAGCTCCCCCGCATCTGCTGCATCTTTGCTTTGGGAATCGCCAGAGAAAAGAACATGAAGCCAAACAGCCCCCCCTCCCCCCCGACATAGGTACCTAGTGATGATCCCTGTTGTTTGGATCTGTCTGACCACCGTGGCGCCTGGGCCCTTTCTTGCCCTTGGTGGTAAACTCTCTCCCTTCCATGACCGAGACGGGGAGAGAAAGGATATCTATCCTTCTCCTACCTACTTAGAATACTAGACCAGAATGCGGGTGCCCCGATCCCTTCCAGACACCCTGTGTATCTCGGCGTTCAACCTTCTTCCTGCATCTCACCGGTCCGACAACCCCCAACCGCCATACGCCGTACACGCCTTTTCGCCTTTCGTGTCGCCTTCCTGCAGCATTGCGAGTAACACAACGGAGCCGGCGGGTCCAAACTGCAAGCAGTCAGCTGTATCGCGCCAGCCTGCAATGGATATTCATGCGCTTGGCCGCCGCTCTGCTCCAAACGAGGTCGTCCGCCCCTCTAATGAAGGCCGATCAGCTTACCAACCCGAACTACAGACGCTGCTCACGACTGTAAGTCATGAGGCCTTTCC
Organism: Colletotrichum somersetense; assembly: GCA_030867255.1. Classification (NCBI taxonomy): domain Eukaryota; kingdom Fungi; phylum Ascomycota; class Sordariomycetes; order Glomerellales; family Glomerellaceae; genus Colletotrichum; species Colletotrichum somersetense. The sequence continues at coordinate 138,363 of MU843463.1, read as the reverse complement.
GGTCTCTCAAACCAATCTACTCCCACAGCAGTCTTCCATCATATGCCTCGGTTACTCGGTTCTCGCCCTCGCCCCATTCGCGCCCCCCGAAACCCTTATTCTCTCACAACTGTATATCCTGTTTTGGGATGCGGCCCTCAACCGTAGGAGTATCTGTTGGAACCCCCTGAAATGTCATTAGTAACCCTACATAGTTTGCTGCAAACTCGGTCACAAGTGTGGATCGTCCGGGGAAAGCCTACCCGATGGCGATGCATCTTACGTCATCTAGACCAAGGGAGCATCGAAAAGAACGACGCAGGCCAAGCGGGTATTCAGACGCGCAAAGAGACACCATACAAACCGGCTCTAGATGGTATTATTGTACGGGCCCAGCACCGCAAATGGATGGGGTTGCTGCCATCGTTGTTAAGGGTCCACCCGGTACTACAGGCACATCAACAGACCAGTCTGCCAGTGACCTGTCTCGTCTCTACTGCTGCAGCTTACCTGACCGTAGATCGGCGCTCTGAAGCCCGACATCTGCTCTCTGCACAGCATTCCCTTGTCCCCGAAAAAGCCAACTCCGTATCTTTGTTCCAAAAGACGGGAGCTGACTGCGTTCTCTTTCTACAGCCGTCGCGGCAACCCGCATCGGAGCCAGACTCGCATCACGTAACCTTTCTCAATCTTCCTTATGAGCTTCGTCTAGACATCTACGAACTTCTGCTCCTGGCCCCGGACCCTATCGTCGTGTCTAACCGCAGACGTCAACTTTATGTAAAAGTCGAGCCGCCCGAACACCAGGTCGCCTATCTGCGTGCCCCTCGACCGAGGCCCCGTGTAGTGACGCTCACGTACAGAAACCCCCACGTCGAAATCTTGCGGGCATGCAGGCAGATTAACCATGAAGCTACTCCCGTTCTCTACCGCAAAAATAAGTTCATCGCCGGCCTGCAACTGAGGAAAAAGACGGGGGCTAGAGCCGAACTCACAGACCTAGCCGGCTTCTTTCTCTACTCGTTGCGCCCTTCAACGTTGCTCCAGCTTTCCGCCATCAACTTCCAAGGTGCCTGCCATTGTAACCAATGGCTTGTCTTGCCGGCCGGAGCTAGGTATGCCACCACCGGCAACGAGCTGAGTAGCACGTGCCCTAGTGGTTGGGACTACCTCTCAAGGGCATGCTTGGTTATCAGCAATGCCCTGTCGAGTTTTGACAAAGGTGGTATATCCGTGTCCTCTTGCCATCCAAGTACTCGTGCTGAGACCTGTTGTGATTAGATTCCGGGAGGCTCAGGGTTTGTACCTTTTGCAACGCCAGCCACGGTCAGCACTTTATCATTTAATATTAACGGTTGGCCAAAAGCCGCTGAAACTGGTTCCCATACACTACGGGAGGTAACTCAACTTAAAAGTGACAATGTAAGGACGAATTCAATACAAGTACAGATATCGTCAAGTCTGACCCTGATCGCTGAAGGGTATATAACTATATACTTCTAATTCATAATCGTTACTGCAATTAACGCGGTCCTCTGTCGGCTGTCCAAGCTGCATAGAACGATCGGTCGTGTGTTCTTTGCGCCGTCCACTCGACAAGACCTAGTCTAGGCTGTTCGTGCCCAAAGTGCCGGTTCACGGTGGCCATTCTCGCCCAAGTTATTATTATTGCCCACGCCCAAGAGCCGTCTCCTACAGATCTTTCTTGAAAGCGTGCTCCGGCTTGTGGGTGGTCTCGTAGTCAATATGTACGTAAGCCCGCTCAACATCCGGAAGACTCTCCAGTTTGATCTGTAACGCCTCGGCCACGTCGTGTGTCTCGATGAGAGTGTTCTCGGGGTTCATGACAATGTCCACCTCGGCGATGAGCCGGGGGCCGGAATGGTAGACGCGCACCGTGTCAATGCCCTGAATGGCGGGGGAATGGGTCAGGCAGACATAGGTGATGAGCTGTTGCGTTTCAACCGAGGCAGTGACGCCGACGAGCAGCATAAACTCTGCTATGGCAGTTCGCAGCCAGATTCCCGACACGACGAGTGATAGGACAATGGCGCCCGTTGGGTCGATATACCATTTGAGCTTGGAACCACCGACGGACGTGAGGATGCCGAAACCATTGACCAGCAGGTCGTTGCGGTGGTCAGACCAGAGGATGCCGATCTGAGAGTAGCGGTTTCGCAAGGAGAAGCAGTAGAGAAACAGGATAAACTTGGTCGCGAAGGCGACGCAAACAGCGACGATGGGCTCGATGCGGAACGGCTTCGTCTCTTCCGTCATGGGTCGGCTTGCAAGCTCGCGCGCGGCGAAGGCGATGATGATAAGTGAGACTGAGATCATAAGGAAGCAGAAGACGATGTTACCGACGGTCTCGAGGCGTGCCTTGCCCGCGGGAAAGCGGCGCGGGTTGACGCGCCTGATGGCGCGGCTGGCGAGAATAAGCGTCAGGTTGCTCAGGGGGTCGAAGATGGCGTCGGCCATAGTGGTAATGAGGGAGAGTGATCCCGTGCTGATGGCGGCATAGAGCTGCAGGGCGGTGAGAGCCACGTTGGCGGCGAAAGAGCCCCACACGGCGATGCGGAATTGGAGTTGGTCGTCGCCGGCCTCCTGGCGGGCCTCAGCGACATGCTCGTCGACAGATTTGAGCATGCGCTGGATGGCGGCGTTTTGGGTTTCGTAAAATTGCTGGACCTTGTGGCTCTGGCGCCAAGGACTGGTGCGGCGGCCACCGCCATTGCTGGTCGGGTCCCTTTTGCGCGAAGTATTGGCTTTGATCTGGGCGAGATCCTCGGGGGTCTTGAAGGCAGAGGAGAGGCCGTAAGGGTCCGAGTCAGAACGCAGGCCGGGCTGTCCTTCGATGTCGGTAATGTAGGTGGAATGGCGAGCGACATCTCCATGCTTCTCGAGCTGGGAGGAGACGGGAGGAAACGGGGCAGTCTCGAGGGCCGTACTAGAAGCAATGGCCCCGGCGTCATCACTGGCGAGGGACACGGAGCCTCGGCGAGGCGAGTTGGCGAGGTGAGACGGCGTGTGCAGGCGGAAGGGGTGTGGGTGCATCGTAATGCTCTTGGAAAGGTCGGGCTCCATGCCAGGCGGGATACAAGAAGGCTACGAGGAGAGATACAAGTGGAGGATGTCGTTGTCTGACTTGGATAGATGTTGCAAACGTCGGCCTGGATAGTTGAGAAGTACTGTACCAGGAAGACAGGCTGCGAGATGGAAGAAGGATGCGAGGTCCGCAGGCACCGGAGGGAGTTGTGTCGGTCGGTTTGGCGCTCGTTCTTAAGTAATAGAGCTCTGAGACCTCATCCTACAGGGTTGCTGTCGCCGGGAAGCAAACCACGCGCGCAATTACCACTCTCAGTCCGGTCTGGCTAGTCGGAGCAATGATGAACCGACGGCAATTGGCATGACAGGCGTCTTTTTCTTGGGGAAGGATCGGGTTGAATGTGAGGTGGGGAGATTGATCCCCTCCCTTTGCTTCCCTGCTGATGTTCTGACTTATCTATCTACGTCAAGTCCTGATTAGTTCGACCTAAAAACCCACAAGGTGGAGGTTAGCTAGCAGTATGGAGCTCAGGTCGAAAATCAAGCGCAGAGGGTTATGAGCCAATCATTTGCCCACGAAAGAGGGTTGCATGGACGGCGGAATGCGGCTAGATGCGAGAACTAGCAGCTCATCGTTCACCTCACAAAACCTGTCCTGTGTCTTTGTGTGACAGATCGGCCATGTGCCCGGTGTTATGCTCCTGCGTTGCGAGTCTATAAGATTCTGGACGGAACATGGGGAAGGGCTTCCTTCGCAGCGGCAACGCCATGATAGACATGAGGCGGGCGGGCGATATACGAAAGCACTATCGACCAAGGTTAAGGAAGCTCATACACTGGAGCATCAGTAGACCCTAGACTGAGAAGTCAAGCCCCATTGCCAATTCTCGAGACTCATATGGGTGCAACAACGGCATGTGCTGTGCTACTGAGCAGCTCAGACCGTTGGTGAGTGATAGTGATATTGAGAGCTGGCACCTCAATGTCCTCTGAGAGCTGGCCGTGCAGTACCAGCGAGGCGGCGGCTCTTGACGGCTCCGTCAGGATGTACAGGTGACAGTGGTGGAGAAATCATTTTGGGGCTTATGCTGATACCGGTGTCGCCTGGGGCAGTCGAGGTCGTTCATCATCGGCCGAATAATTGGCAGGTTGCAAATCCTCCACGGCGGTGGGTGATAGTGGCGGAGGCGGGATTGACACTAGATATTGAGTACCTACCTACCTAGGTACCTACCCATGGCCAACCTTACAGGTACCTGAGGTAGATAGGTTGGTAGGTACGGATGCCTAGGTAGGTAGGTAGGTAGTCAGCTGTGCCAACTCCTGCAGTACTGGGATGAGGTGTGTCGTAGCCCGAGGACCGCCAACAGCACGAGACAAGAGCCGATACGCGTGGGCAACAGCAACGAAGGTGTGCAGGTAGTTGGGAATATGCCACGGGCTGGGGCTGTACTTTATAGTCATGGAATGAAACGTCATCTACTTAGTTAGGGCCGAGACTGAGACTTGGCGGGAAGGGGAACCCGTCCGCGTCCATGCTTCCAGTCGCGCTTCGGGCACAACCGGAACCCAACAATCCCCACCCGTCTGGAGAAGGCATCGAGCAGTTGGTCTCCCTCCATCGTTCGCCTGGGTACTCAGCCGATACCACGCCATCCACGATGGCTCGCTGGCTTGTTTGTCCTGCTGGGGTTATCTCTGTCGGACTTGAAGGGCGCTTGCAAACATCTTTGGGAAGGATCGGTAGAAGGATAGATTCGGTAGGAGACCATTAATGAGCATGAACCCCGTCACATCAATCCCCATAGGCATGCGTCGAAACAGATCGTCGCCGCGAGTCAAAGGACAGGACCCTGGACCAAAGACAACCCAGTCTCGTCCAGCCTCCTACAGTTTGGACTCAGGCCTCGTTGCGGCCTCCTCTCCAGCCCTCTCCAAGATCCAGTCCCCCACGTCTTTGAAGAACTCGTCCTTGCAAAAGTCCGCGTGCAGTTGATGGTACGCCCCCTCGTACGGCTTGTGCGTGCTGTCGTCGATGCTCTGTGCGCCGAACCATTTCTTGCTGGCGTGAAAGCACGTCGTCTTGTCCTCGGTGCCGTGGCCGAGCCACAGGCTCTTGACCTCCGGGCTGAGCCGCAGCTTACCGTTGGCCAGCGAGTCCGTCCTCTCGAGCATCCCCGCGAGCCCTTCGAGCGTACCCGTGTTGTGCATCAGGTCGTCGTCACGGATGCTCTGCTGCGCCGCCGGATCGCGCGTGAGTTTGTCGGCAGGGATTTCGTTGACGAGCTGCTGTCGTGGCAGCACGCGGCTCGCCAGCTTGCCAAAGAATACCTTCAGAAAGCTCGGCTCCTCACCGGGCGTGAAGGCGATGAAGGGGCTCTCCAGAAGCCATCCGCGCACTTGAGCGACAATGTCGTTGTACTGTGGGTCACTTGCCAGCGCGAGAACCTCACCGCCGCCCATAGAGTGGCCCATGACGAACAAGGGCACTTTCGCGTCCGCCAAGGATGAAGATGAGGACGGGAGCTTATCACGGATGAAGGCAGCCACGTCGGCGATCACACGCGACGTAGGGCCCGTAAGGCCCCTATCGGCGGGCTTCGCAGCGCTGCGGCCCCATCCACGTTGGTCCCAGCTAAAGACCTGGATGCCGCGACCCGCGAGGTAAGGGAAAAGCTCGTGGTAACGGCCAACGTGGTCGCTGAAGCCATGGACGAAGACGAGCTTGGCCCTGATAGTGCCTTGGGGCTGCGGTGCAGCGTCAGCGAAATGTAGACTGGTCCAAGGGCGGACGAGCTGGAGGTGTGTGCGTGTGTGCCTCTTACCGTCCAGGTCGTGCTGTGCAGCTTGTGACCGTCCACTTCAAATACGCTCTGAACTTCAGTAGCCATGGAGATGATGATGGTTATGATGGTAGGTGACAACGAGGGAAAGAGAAGCGCTGTGGCAGGGGAGACGGATTTGAGGTTTTTTAACGTCGTAGACCAGACTTGACAATCAATTCTATCAACTTAAAAGTCAATGAAGTGAAATATATCCCGTTGTTTTCGAGACTTTCACGTGTTACTAAAGTTTTCTGATTCAAGACATTCGAGTATTGGTGGCGCTTATGTGGCATGGTGGCACTGACAAAGAGCTCCGCTTGCAGACAGGGGAAGCTCGGAGCTTGAGAGTCAGCCGGGAGCTCCGACTTTCTCCAAGTCTTCCATCCGCTTTGGGCTTGGTAACAAAACCGAGAAGCATGAGACGACGGCCAAGCGACTTGCTCATCCGTGTTTAACGCTGACGCGGAATGGCCACAACCCGCTCAGCCAGTCTTTTTGGATGCATGTTTGTGTTCATATGTGCTTGCCGGAAAGGGCAGGAATGATGCTAGAATCCGTAGAGATTACCAAGTCACGCAAACAAACCATACCACATCAAATCTTGTGCCTCGCGGGATGTGGTACCTCTCGTAACTTTAAAACTTGATTTTGTATTCAAAGCCCCAAAGTGTCCATCCAGACCGAGAGGAGTTAGTTCTATCAGATGTGTCGCGCGTAAATGCTATGAAAGTACATAAGATGCCAGCGCTTAGCTGCACCACCGTTCCACGGGACTTGCCGTGACTGCTCAACCGCCCCTGAGTATGTATATGGGCGGCTTTTAGTAACATTAAAACAAAAGGGAAAGAATATATCGAGGGACTGCACTTGGCGTATGCCTGTTCGCCCCTGATATTCAAAGAAACATAAATCGATCACAGCCGCGGTCTCTGCTCCTTGGTTTCCTCACGCGACTGAATCCCTGCATCCTCCTCAGTATCCTCTCGCTCAAGGTCAGACTCAATCTCTTCTGACTCTGTGATATGGCCTCTGTCGCCGGGCCGAGAATCGGGAATCTCACCACCGCTCATTTGCCACTCCATGAGCTTGCTGAACGCGCTGTTCGGGTCAGCCGACAGATCGGTGTACTTGCCAATCTCGGCAACGCCGCCATTGTTGGAAAGCACAATGATCAAGTCGGAACGCTTGATGGTCGATAGTCGATGCGCAATCGAAATGGTCGTATTCTTGCCTTTGAGCAGCGAGGCGAGTGCAGCGTTGACGAGCGTCTCAGACTCGGCGTCCAACGCTGAGGTAGCTTCATCAAGGATGAGGATGTCGGGGTCCTTGATCAGTGCTCTTGCAATAGCAATCCGCTGTTTTTGGCCACCAGACAACTGCGAGCCTCGGGCACCGACCTGTGTGTCCAAACCGGCGGGAAGATCGCTAATGAAGTTGCAGTTTGCCTGGCGAGCTGCTGCGACGATCTCGGCTCGTGTGGCGTTGGGCTTACCATACGAGATGTTTTCGGCAATGCTACCGGAGAACAGGACGGGCTCTTGCGCGACCATACCGATACGACGACGCAAAGACTTGACGTTCATCTTTGAAATGTCGACGCCATTGATGGTGATAGAACCGGAGGTCGGATTGTAGAAACGCAGGAGCAGGCCAGCAACAGTCGACTTGCCGCCGCCAGACGGTCCTACCACACAAACGTTGCTACCCCAGGGGATCTCAAAACTTAGGTCGTTGAATATCTTGACTGCAGGGCGTGTGGGATATGCAAATGAAACATTTGAGAATTTGATAGGACCTTGTGCCGACTTGACCTTAAGTCCAACCGTCTGAGAGATGCCGGGCTTCCTATCCTGAAGCTCGAACAAGCGACTCGCGGCGCCGACTCCCTTCATGAGCTCAGAATAGAAAGATGAGAGACCGAACAAGCTAGACCCTGCGAAAGCCGTGTACATCATGAAAGAGGTCAGGTCCCCAAGGCTCATAGCTCCGTCGCGGACGAAGTTGCCGCCGACAATAAGCATGGCCAGAATGGTCATGTTGCCGGCCCAGCCCGTCGAGGCGAAAAAGGTTGCTGCAATAGTAGACTCCTTCTTGCCCAAAGCGAATATCTTCTTGACCTGTTTGTTATAGCGAGCGACCTCTTGGACCTCACCGACGAACGCCTGACTTGTTTTCACGTTCCCGAGGCGCTCTTCAGCAATCTTGGTCAATGTGCCCAAGTTCTTCTGAATGCCCTTGCTCACATTCCTGATAGCACGTCCGTAGAAGAAAGCACCGACAGCAACGGGGGGCAACATGATCAGAAGCAGTCCAGTCAGCTTTGGGCTAAGCCAAACCATGACACAAAAGCCGGCCCCTCCACTGAACAGAGCTCTCAGGCCATCGCTAATGTTCTGGGTAATGGACTTGCCAACAATGACAGTATCCGAGCTGAGGCGTGAAATGAGATCTCCAACTCGGTTCGCGTCAAAGAACTCGGCGTCTTGGACATATGTTCTCCTGTACAGCGACGATCGCAGGCGGGCGACGACTCTCTCGCCGACAATGCGCAGGAGGATGACTCGTCCAAAGTTGGCCAGGGCTCCAACTGTCAAAATGACGCCCAGGGCAGTGAAGAACTGCGGCATAGTCAGGCCGAACAAGCGCGCATCCTCAGAGGGGTCTTTGGTCGCCATGTCGAGGATTCTGCCGATGGAGAAAGGAATGGACATTGTGACGCTGGATGAGATGACGAGGAAAACCATGGCGATTCCGAGCCACCGCAGCTCCGGCCGCGCAATCTTGATCAACCTCCATATCTCCGAAAAGCCGGCCTTCCCGCCTTGCGATTTGCCCTCCTTCGATAGCTTTGCGCTCAGGTTAACCTGGGCAGCTTTGGCGGCCCTCTCGGTCTTTTGGAAGTCGTCAAGTTGTTCATCATCCTGGATAACTGGCTCGTCCTGTCTCAAATTCTTCTCCTTCTCATGAGCCGTCTGCGATCGTGCAACGGGGTTTGAATCTCGGTGTCTGGGAAATCCGGTCGAGAAATAACGCAGGACCGCAATCGGCCCTGGCAATTGAGGCTTTTGAAGGAATGAGATCGGACGCCGATGCCCAAAACTACGAGGGGTAGCAGCAGGTCGTGCCACAGATAGTGACTGAACAGAATTGGAGTTAAAATGCCTGATCTGTGACAGGAGGGGATGTTGTAGGGTCGTTGATGTCGTCGAGGCTTTGCGCAGGCTGGGGAGAGTCCCCAGCAGCGAATTCGTGGGGCAGCTCCCGACGCGCTGCGGGAGCAACACCGCTGATCGCGCTACTCCCGTGGCCATTGTAGAAGGGACTTTGAATGATGTTATCTCATGGGAAGCGCATAGTCGAAGAGCGTGGAATAACGAGGCGTCATCATACGAAGGGAATGGGCGAGCTGCGCATGGATTTAGCAGTTAAGGCCCGGCTGATTAGAAGAAAGGAAGTATTCCGTCATCAGGGTCGGTGCTCAAAATTTACAGCACTCGAATGTACCCTGTGACCGGTGACACGCGCTGCAACCGGGTCCCCTCGGTGATAGTCGGGCCGGCAGTATGTTTGCGCCGAAATTTTACAGCGTGTCAGCCGAGGAGGGCTGACAGGCAGGAGCTTCATCACCAACCCGAGAAAGCGCGCAGGTGACGGCGCTTCCTGCCTCTTTCGTACCATTTATTCTCTCCATCTGTCTTTGTTGTCGCTTTCAATCCCTTCGCACAGGGAGTTACTCTAGGCAACATACAACGAACACAGAGAGGAACAGGACAGAAATCGAAAACCATAACTTACAGCCGCTTTTTGTTTCTTATCCGCGTGATTTCAATTAGTACATATTTCAATATTGGGTTGTACCTAACTGCCCGTTCTGTAGTTTAATGCCCTACAGCTTCTCAACACTCTTACATGCACGGTACTTACACACTAGTGAGAATGCAGAACCTGACGCGGCACTTGCCAAGTGTGGTCTGGCCCATGGGAAGACAACCCTATTCCGATATTGCCACAGTTACCAACCAGCACTTGTGAAGGAGAATTCGAGTACAAATGGCAGTTCCTGCCCCATCACTTAGCCTCCAAACGGTCCAGACCCAGGAATTACTGTTCAAGCCGAGAACGCCCTTTGCGTGCTTTCTAGTATAGTATTACAAGGTCCCTCCCAATGCCTTCAAATCGTTTTAGCCGCGTTGATGTTGGGACAGTCCGTGACAAAGACTTCCTCAAGCGCTGCCATTGCTCTCCTTGCGCAGCATTTCGGCTACGTCGGCATCAATACCGTCATCGCCTCCAAGGTCCGGAAAGTCCTCTCCGTCAAGCCGGCGCCTCTTGTTCGCACCGTTGGCAGAGACAGGAATCGACTGGTACTGAGAGGCAAGAGCGGATAGCATTTCAATGCCAGAGGCGGCGGGCGGCTGGAAGCCCGAGTTTGGAGCCGGGCGTCCGCGGTCTGCATCTGCACGGCGAGGGACGGCTGGCTCATCAAGGATAGGCGGGGGCGTCAATGCCTCCACAGAAGGAGGCGTGAAAGCCTCAACGGGCGGGGGAGTGAGTGCCTCCACCTCTGGTCTCTCTGGCTCTGGTGTCTTGGATGCTCCGTTGCCAAGGGATTGTGAAGCCTCATGGACGGGCAGACCGCGCATAATGGCTTGCTCGATCTCGCGTCTCTTCTCCTCGGTCTCCGCTTTGCGCGAGGTTAACTCGCTGTACTGTCTCTCGTCATTCGCCAGCGCCTCCTGGGTTGCACCTAGAAGTTTCTCAAGCTCGCCGATGAGACCCTTTCGGGCCTTTACACATTCTGCAACAGCCCCCTCGGCACTGGCCAGGCTTTTCAGTAGACCGTTGAGGCGTGCAGCGTAGACAGGGGCGGACGGCACAGGTATCGAGGGGTCTGTGATCTTGTCGAAGTCCTGATTGGCTGTGCTGATGGCCGTCTTGGTGGGCAAGTTGAGCTTCGAGACGTCCTGGTACGAGGCGACGAGCGGAGCAAGCTCGGCGGGTATGGACGAACCGCCTAAACCGGGACTTGTGAAGGTTGCCTTTGCAGTTCCACGGGCCTTGTCAAGTTCTATCGCAGCGTCAGTACATCGTGATAAAATTCTTTGCAGGGGTACGCCTACCATCAACACGCGCCTCGATGGCCTGTTGCACAGACGGCTCGAAGATGAAGCGGTCTTTCCATACATCAATGACTCTTCGAAGCTTGTTTTGAATCTCAGCCGGTGCTCCCTTGTAGGCCAATGATGTCGCCTCGGCGATGACTGGAGAGAAGGCGATGAGGAAATCCTCCTTGTGCCGAGCCTTTGACTGTTGGGTGACCTCTGAGGTGTGTTAGTCGTACTTTCGTTGCTGGAAACGGACAGCAACTTCATCCATGAGGCACTTACCGTTTGCAAGGTAAATCAAGCTCAGCCTCTTCGTACTTGATGAATCGCGGAGACGTTGCAACCAGAGTTGCACTGTGCGATCTGCATGCCGCCTATAAAAAGAAAGTCAGCTTGTCTGCTGAAAGAAAGAGAGCGAGTCTTGAGTCCGAGTCGGTGGATGCACTCACTTGTGGAACATGATCCATTGTGCAGCAGTCGCAATGCTGTCGTGGCTCTCATTTAAGGCTGATAACTTCGCCAGCACAGCATCGTCATTGTATGCCATGTTGGTCTGCTTGGTCGGGGCCTAGAGGGGTGTCCTTGGTGACTGCGACTGAGAGGGGAAGGGAGAGTTGAGGGAAGGTGAAGGAAGTTGGAGTCGCGAACACGATCCAGGTTGTCCGAAGGTTTTCTTTTCTTTTCTTTCTCTTTCTCTCGGGGGGAGAAAAGCCTCGTGCCCTGAGGTTGGGTATAGATGTGTGAGTTGGCGATAATGACTTATAGCACGTGTTCTCTCTTTTTGAGGGGTTGCAGTGAAGGGGGAAAAGGTCGACGTGCAAAGTTGGGAAATTCCAGGTGAAGGACGCCGCCCAATGGTAAAGATGGGCGAGGGGAGAAAAAGGTCTACGATCAATCAATCACTGGGCCTGAAACTCCAGTAACAAACACCCGACCTCCCCAACTTGCTTGCGCAAAGTGTCCGGATCAGTGCATAAGGCGGGCCTTCTTCTAAGGGGGCCAAACAGTGAGGCTGATGGGCTGTAGACCCTCGGCAATGAAAAACGCGCTTCTTTTGATGAATTGGTGGGTTGGCTGTGAGGAAGAATTCGATATTGATGTCAGTCAATGGAGGTCGGATGGGATCAAAACAACGCTGAGGAATTGGACGTGGTTGCTCCTGTCCTCCCTGGTAGGTAGCCACCTGGAACAGAAATATGGTTTGCAATACCTGCGATATGCAACTAAGCGGCTTTCAATCTCCTCATAACGTAACCTTGGTTGCATGGGGGTTAGGCAGCTCGGACCATAGAGGTGACATTGCTCAGAGAGAGCGCATTCAATTAACCGACAAGGACAGCTTCCCTGTGTACAGATACACGGCAATCACCGCGACTGGCCAAGGTAGCCTCACATGCTGTACTGTAATACCTACCTACCTACCTACCCATCGCAAGTACCCTCTTTCTGTCACCTCGACCTGCTCCTTCCGCCCACACCAACACCCACGACTGAATCCGAATACCGCTACCTAAGCGATCTCTTGCCAGTCAACACTCTTGCTTTGCGAAACTTTGCGCCAAGACTTTGAGAAAGCTCAGCTTCACTTGCCTGCCAACGCACACCAACTGCGATTGGTACCTGGGCGTCTGATCCTCAATACCGAGCCACCTTGACCAGTTGTCCACCTTTCCTTTTTGTTACCACAACACACAACTGTTATCAAAATGGCCGACAGATTCCCTTCCCTAGAAGACTTTGATTCGGGCGGTATGTGCATAACAAAGCTATGAACCCATGGCCAAGCTGACAAATTGCATGTAGCCCAAACCGACATCAAAGACTCAGGCGCCTCCCCCTCTGCCGACGACTTCCTTGCTCGTGAGAAGGCCCTCCTCGGCGATGATGCCAACCAATTCGCTACCGTCGACGACTCTGCTGCCTTCAGTGCTGGCAATGACGACCTGCTGGGTGGGGGGGGAGATGGCAACGTGATCAGCGAAGAGTCTACCTTTGAGTCGCAGTTCCCTGATCTTGCCAACCAGAACGAGGTTCGTTTTCACGCCGTTCCGTTACGTTTCTTGTCTAAAACCACATGAACAGGCCCTTGCTCCGGGCGCGATCCCTGGTGCTGGTATCACGACGCCCAGCGTCAACTACAACTCCGGTTATGGAGCCTACGTCGAGGAAGAGGAGGAGCCCGTGGTGATTCGCGAATGGCGCGAGAAGAGAGATGCACAGAATGAGAAGCGTGCGCAGCAGTTTGCCGCTCAGCGTGAGGAGACCATCAAAGAGGCCCGGGAGAATATCGACGACTTCTACAACAACTACAATGCCAAGAAGGAGAAGGGCATTTCCCAGACCCGCAAGGATGCCGAGCAGTTCCTGGCGAGCCGTGAGGACACAGTCTCCGGTGGTACTAGCTGGGAGCGGATTGCGAAGCTAGTTGACGTCAGTGGCAAGGGCGCCAAGGGCGGCGCCTCTGGCTCTGGCAAAGAGCGCTTCCGTGAACTCCTGATCAGCCTGAAGAAGGACGAGAAGGCACCAGGGGCCAGCGGCTACTAAGTGTGCAACGGCTAAACATGTAAATGGTGTTGGCGGCGACTGCCGCATGAGAGCGCCTGCTCCCGCGCAAGCAATATTTTGGCGTTGTTGTGCGCATCTGTATTCTAGATGACCTTTTGTGCCACAGAAGGCGCGCGAAAAGGTTGCCATTTGGTAATTCTGGCGGGCATAGTCAAGGGTATAGTCAAGAAACTTCCATGATCGAGGCGTTGCCACTTTTCTAGCCTCACCAACATAGCAATGTATGCAACAAAACAAACACGGTCTAGTGCCAATTCGGTCTATTGATCGCCCTAAGAATCATACAGTCCGACTCCGAGTCTGTCCCTTTACTGAGCAGAATACGTCGCGAAACAGCTACTCCTTACCGAAGTAAGTGTTGTAGCCGAGAACCTTGCGGCCGGCGCCGTAGAAAGAAGCTATTGGATTGTAAGTGCCCGGCTCAACGAAGACTTGCCCAGGGTCTGTAACGTACCGCCGAGTGTTCCCCACAGAAGAATAACGTAAGGGGTCATGTAGAGACGGCTGCGAGGGTTCTGCGATAATTAAGTCAACCTCCGTCGGTCGATGGGTGTGCAGGTTGCAAGATATCGGGGTAGCTCGACATACGATCTTCCAAAGACGGGTGTGCTCCTTGTAGGCGGTCTGATAGAACTTCTGGAGCTCTGGGACCTTGTTCTTCGCGTCGACGAGACTGTGCGAACGTCAGAAATGCCCTCGTACGAATTGTTTGTAGCATATAAACTGGTAGCCATGTGTGTCTGAGCGCGGCTCAGACACCAGTGACGGGGTTATTCGTCTCGAAGGGAGTCACGTACCCCATTTTGATCGATCAATTGCGATATGCTCGGGGGTTGTGGTGGTTTGCGGCGTCGTGGGCTTTCTCGAGTGTCAGCTTTGAAGGACGGACGGATCATTCAGGAAGATGGGATATGAGCCTTGGATTGGTGGGCCGAGATGACCGAGTGACTAAGCAGACCCGCTTTCCAACCTCCTGCCGACGAATGGCACTGATTTTTGTCTGAGACTGAATTTCTTCTCAACTGACAGCTCTTACTTGCAGCTCCAGCCTCGCGATGCAACCTGCCCCCGAACCTTCGCTTTGGTAAATGTATCGGCTGCTATGCTTGAAGCCTTGCGTTCATACAACTTTGCCTCGGTGTTTCTTTACGCGGGGCAATGCAACTGGCCTCGCAATGCCTCTGTCACTTGAATAGAGCACGCCTAGGCCGGCGGCAACCATATCAAGGACTCGATGCGATTCGACAAACGGCCTCAACCCTACCAAGGAACGCTTGCAGAAGCGTATGCAAATCTAGCGTGGAAGCTGGCTGTTACAGCACTGAATCAATCGAATCCAATCTTTCGGCATCGAGCACGAGCCCCTCTTTCCCACGTCCTGTCGTTGGTCCCAGCGCATCGAGACCGACAATATCGAGACTAGAAGCTATTCCGACGTTTTCGGGCGACATCAAGCCGCAGAAATGGCTTGCACCCCATTCAATCCCGAAACAGGAGTGTCCGAAGAAGCGGCTGAGTCCTAGGCATGATAGACAAACTGTCTCATCAAGAGCCGCGTGTTCTCCGAACGAGTCCGACATCCGGCTAGTGGACATACCCAAGAATCAGAACGACGCCTCCCTATGGCACAATATTCTTGAAGCAGCACAGAGACAGCATGGACGGGATGGCGTCTTGGCCGTTTGGAATGCCGTGCAGCATCATAAAACACTATACGACGTGACAAGCGAAGGAGTGGAGTCGTTTTGGAGAACCATCTTGGAAGCTATCCTCCCCAATGAGGACGAGCTCAAGGACGCTTTACTCTTCTCAGAGTGGTTACTTTGTGCTCACGATGCGCAGTGGCCATCATTGTACTCGACAACAATATCGTACTGTCTACGCAACCGACAGTATCACAGAGCGATGCAGTGGCATTTTCGCCTCATGCCGAACTTTGATCCTGGACGAGAAGAATTCGGCGCCTTGCTGCATGAGTTTGCCATCATTCCTGAGGCCGATATGCAACAGACCTTGCAGGCTATCTATGTCACATCCCTGCACCGCGGCCTATACGATGAGCTTATACCCTTTCTCTATCGTAGCGGCCGTTCCCAGCAGTGCAATGGATGGCGCAGTCTATTCGTACGTCACCGCGACCTGCCCCGCCCGACTCCCGACTCGCAGCCTTACTTGAGGTACCTCGCTCGATACTTCCCATCCGTCACTCTCGAGCTGGAGGAGCAGATGGTCTTGGGCCTGAACTCATCAGCCTATTGGAATGGCCAGGACAACACCCTCTGGGATGTTATGAAGGACGCGCAGGGCGATGAAGACGACGCCCCAGGGATGCGACACAGCGACACTCTGGGTGCACGGTGGTTCGCAAGTTCTTGGGTACCGCTCGACTTCGCAATCCATGCTGTTCATGCCCTGGGCGTGCGCCAAATCGGCCCTCTATCGTTGCAGTCGATAGCGTTGCGCGAATCCACGGCGCATGGAGTCGTGGCCCGCATTGAGCAATTGCGAAAAGTCAACATTGGCATCGGATGTTCAACGTATTCGCTGGTTCTCAAACGGTTTGCCGAGAACGAGGACAACGAGCTGCTGTATGAGCTGCTGCATACAGACATCCATCCAGACGTCTTCGATGATCCACTGGTGTTGGCGAGCATTCGTGACAAAGCCCTGAAAGAGGGAGCCTGGAAAACGCATCGGCTACTGCTTGCAATTCAACCCGCTATGGTTGAAGAGTCGGTTGACTCAACATCAAACTTGTTACTGCAAGAATGTGTCAAGCATGGCCAAGGCAGACGGGCCTTGGCTTTGCTAGACGACATGAGAACGATGAACATTGATGTGTCAGCGGCAACAGTACAGCACATTTGCTCGAGCATCCTTGACCTACTGCCATGGAATCCGAAGACCACTGCCACGAACCTGGATGCTTGGAACATGGCTATCGCCTGTCTTACGCGCCTGATATTGCTCAAAAAGCCCGTCCATTCTCAATACTGGCAAAAGATCATATTTGGCCTTGGCAAGTTTGGCCGCATTGGCGAGTTGGAAGACCTGTGCCTTGGCATCATCGACACCTACGGGAAGCTCTGCGCTTCGGAGGGTGGTCTTCTGCCCGTCCATTACCTAGATATGCCACCTTCAGATCTAGATGGCTACGCCACCGACGCTCTTGTGCCGGCTGATTTGCCTATCACCCACGAACACCACCCGATGCGCCGGATCTTCGACAATCCCGCTTTGCACACCGCAATTGTTCGCTGGGGGTTTAAAGCAGGCTTCTCGAAATGCAGCAGCAACTGGAGCAGGGTTTCTATCAACTCAACAGCCACATCAGAGTACTCCGTCGCTCGGGGCGTGCGGTTTCTAGCTATACTAAACGAGCGAGGCATTCCATTCCGAGCCGCCGTCGTTCAAGAGGAGGTCATCAGGTGCCTGGGTCGGACCTATTCACTTCACGACAAGAGAGCATCTCGCAACATAGCTGGCCTACCACCTCTTGTAGCCATGCGCGAATTATTCAACAAAGCAGCCGGGCGGGATTTGCTTCCGAATGTCGCCAAGCTGCGAGATATGATGGGAAAGTATCAAGGAAAGGTCACATGACAGCTCTTGAGTACAGTGTAACATCATCTGTAACAACGCATATGCCATAGGTGTTGGTTGATATGTGGAATGCTCTCAGATCATTACCGGTGAATGTTGGACCCCAGGTTCGCTCATTATTCTAGCCAAATTCATACATTTAATGTTTACACTTCTTGTCCCTCATTCGAGGCGGCTTGCACAGACAGGCTGGGCGCCCTGCACTTCACTTATGGTCGGCCCATCTCACTCGTCGCCTCCATGCTTCTTGGGCTTGATCACCAACAGAATGATCATGCCCGCAATGATGAGAAGGAGGAGGAGAATTATCTTCCGCTTGGTCGTCTTTTTCTGATAGCCCGCGGCGACAACAAGCTCCTTCTCGGCGCCCTTGACGTCAGTAGCCATGCGCTCAACGTTATAGTCTATCCTATCCAACATGGTGCCCTGGTCGATGACCATGTTTTGCAGATCGCGGAATATGTCGGCAAGCTCGATAATACCCTGCGCGATATCTTCGATCTCTCGCTCACGCTGAATAATGGCGGCGTCGTTGGACTGCAAGAGCTTCTGCTGTGTCGCCTGAAGCGTCGATTGCGAGAAAGATCTGTCGGCGTCGGACTCGAGCATCGAGGGGTCCATATAAGAGCTAGAGGGTTGCGGCGTCAACCCCCTATCACCTGGTCCACCCCCACTGCCGCTGCCAAGGCCGCTCATCCCACGCAGCTCTGTCATCTGTTAGCCTGATCTTCGGGTTTTGGAGTGGCATTAAACACGTGCTTTTCAAATATGCACTCTGCTTCTTCCTAAAGAGCGCACTGGAGTCCTGCACCCTCGAGGCCAGCGATATCTGTATGTTCTTGGCCATGGTCTCCTCCGCACTGGTTATCGTGCCCGCATGCTGGGATTCCCTAACCATCTGCTCGACCCGCTGGATGCAGCGGTGACAGTCGTGGAAGCCCTTAGT
Source organism: Colletotrichum somersetense (assembly GCA_030867255.1). Taxonomy (NCBI): domain Eukaryota; kingdom Fungi; phylum Ascomycota; class Sordariomycetes; order Glomerellales; family Glomerellaceae; genus Colletotrichum; species Colletotrichum somersetense. Next base: position 120,295 of record MU843463.1, on the reverse strand, counting down.
GATCTGCTGGGTAAGGGTCTCGATCTCACGCTCCTCGGCTTTCTTCGTGTCCTCATCGTTAAAGCCGGGAAGCACATGCTTCTGGTGCAAGCGCTCAAGCGCTTGGCTCTTGGTGGCTATGTCGGTAAGCAGCTCAGTGATCTCGTCGGATATGTCGACCCATCGTGGGGGCAGGAGGTCCATCTCTATGACAGCATCGCCGTCGTCTTCGAAGGCGCCGGCCGAGAGAAGGCCGCGCGTATCGTCGTTGCCGCTCGCATAGCTGCTGTTTCCCGGAAAGGCATCGCCAAAGCTGTTCCCACCGGCGACGCCGCTGTACTTTGTCCGCTTCGTCGGATGGTGCGCGTACGACTGCCGATAGGAAATGTAGCTGTATAAAGATGGGTTAGCAAGAAAGAGGTTCGCAGGATGAAGGGCGAGAGAGTGCCGCAACATACAGGTTCGTGCGGTCTCGCCACATGGCGGACGCCAGAGTCGGCTGCGATGGCGCTCCTCAGCCTGGGGTTCTTTGTCGCACACTGCGCGGGCTACTCAGGTCCGTCGTCATGAACAAAAGGTGGCAAGTACAGAACAGGACACCATTGGCGTGAGACAGCAGAGCAGCAGCAGCAACGTGGGGATGGAGAGCAACTTCGAGATCACCGTCCAAAAATGTGCGTCAGATACCGGATGAGTTGGTCGGTGTATGTCAAGAGCGGGCTGATTTAGCTGTCTAAAAAGGCAAGGTTCAGCTCTAAGCCCCGAATCGCATCTATTAGTATTGGCAAAGTAGGGTGGTGAGGGAGTCGCAAACAGCGGGCTTTTCGGTGTGCAGTCGGTTTGTGAGCTAGGTAGGTTAGGCAGTCGAGTGCACGGTAGCAGAGACAATCACAGGCATCTCTAGAATGATTGGTTTTCTCGAGTGCGTAGTAATGCAGTCGGGAGATGCGCCGACAGGGAGTGCATTAAAGCGTTGATGAATTGAACAGGTATCTCATGCCAGCAGCCATTAGGGACGGATTGCGTCAGGGCCTCTTGGACGGATTGAGCCGCGTGTGGACCGCATAGTCAAGGTTCCATACCGTCGAGGCTAGCGTGGCCTAGAAAGACGGTAGAACAACATACTTCTCACTGTGCAGAATCGAGACCAAGATGCTGTGTAGACAGGTGTCTGTCAACAGTGCAGAGGGGTTCTCCCACATGTTAGGTCAGCAGCATCTTGCTCAATCAACAGAAGTTACAGTGTACACAAATCGCCAGGACGCGCTGATATGGCCAGTCCGCACTCCAAGTCATCCTTTATTCAGCAGGGACAAGGGTCCGTCCCAACGTCGAGGCCATCAAAATCCAATTAGAATGCGCGAAGGACCCCCTGGTGCGCTGAAAGCCTACGCTTTCGTCGTATACCTACCTACCTACGCTACCTATCTAAGTAGGTAGGCAGGCCGGCAGACAGGCACTTGCTGTTCCAGCCCAGTCACGCTGCTAATTACCACCCGCATGCTAGCCCAGCCTGTCAGCTTCCAGGCCAGCGGCCCCCCTATCGTCCGACATTTCCCCCTCGCCTGCCCCATCCCTCCCCACGAGCTGCATACTAAAGAAAAGCTCGACCCCCAAAAGCATCCAGGCGGTCCAAGACGTACGAACAGAACACACTGGTGAATATACTCCGACCTCAACCAACCTATCTCCAATCATCGCAAACTCCTGCTGAACCCAAGACAAACCGAAAGCATCACACCACACTCTCTCGCGCACATTCGACATGGTCAGTCGTCCTTCTCCCGAGCCCTTGCCTCCTCATCAGCTTTATGTTACCGTCAGGAGGTGACCCCGCGGCTGAGGGGTTGACTCTCAACTTTGGCAAGCTAAACTGACGCGGCTGCGGCCCAACTAGGCTGACTCCCTCACTGAAGAGCAAGTCTCCGAATTCAAGGAGGCCTTCTCCCTCTTTGTAAGTCGAATTGTTTCCCTCGTCGCCTTTTCCTGGATACTCCCTCTGGCAACCGTCGTGACCTTTTGCTAACCCACCGTAGGACAAGGACGGCGATGGTTAGTACCCTACCCCCTTTCTCCTCGTCCTCGACGCCGCACACCTGCTCGAACAGCAGCGCCCGCGAACGCTTCGATACGAATCCAGCACCGATATGGCTTGGATGTGAGGAGGTGAGATTGTCTTCATGGAAGGCTAAAGAAGGTGAACAGGTCAAATTACAACCAAGGAGCTCGGCACCGTCATGCGGTCTCTGGGGCAAAATCCCTCTGAGTCGGAGCTTCAGGACATGATCAACGAGGTCGATGCCGACAACAATGGAACCATCGACTTCCCTGGTATGTCAAAAGCCCTGTTCCAACGTCCCGCAGTATACAGCTTCGCTGACTTGTGATGTATCCAGAATTCCTCACCATGATGGCCCGTAAGATGAAGGACACCGATTCCGAAGAGGAGATCCGGGAGGCCTTCAAGGTGAGGAATGCTGGCGCAACTGTCGATGTGAATAGCACTGACTAGATGCAGGTCTTTGACCGCGATAACAACGGCTTCATCTCTGCCGCTGAGCTGCGCCATGTCATGACCTCGATTGGCGAGAAGCTTACTGACGATGAGGTTGACGAGATGATCCGCGAGGCTGACCAGGACGGCGATGGACGTATTGACTGTAAGAACTCTGGCTCGCGGTTGTCCCTCCATTATTGTCCCTGGTGCTAATAGATTGTCAGACAACGAATTCGTGCAACTCATGATGCAGAAGTAAGGCGCTAGGTTGGTAGAGTGGCTGTCGATCGACCCTGCCTGGTTTTGGCCGCGGAACATGATCTCATATATGAGGAAAGACGCGGGCAGGTTCTCACCGGGTCTGGGCTGGTTAGAGGATATACTTTTTGGGACCATCAAGCTCCACTCAAGGATATCCAGAGAAGGCATAAGTTTGACAGCCGAATGGATGGAGGATGTGGTGCCTACATCTGTCTCACTGCCAGCACACTTGCCTGTTCTATTTCCGCACCACCACAATGCTTTTTAACGAACAAACACACCCCGTCCCCCCTACACTGACGCAAACACAAGACACACTTGAACGAGACGGGAGTTACACTTAGAAGGTGATGCGGTCTCTAGGGCGACAAATGCAGAAATCCATTCAAAACTCATTTCGATTCTTTTCCATGCTGTGAACATATTATTATGGATTGCTGCTTGTTTGGGAATGTTTGTTGATGAGAGTTCTGTTGCTGCGACTACTACAGGCATGTGTGGCAAGGCATCATCATGCACAGATATTGACGTTGGTCTCGTTTGAAATGGTCACGATTGTTGATTAGAAGAGGCAAAAGATCAACTTTGGCATTGACTCTTGTGTTGGCGATAGAACAAGCTTAGCATGTTGTTTGTTACTTACACAAGGCGCATTCATGGTATTGAATCTTTTGAACCATGGAGCCACTGTGGTCAAAGGATCTAGCTTGTGACAGGGCTCCAGGCACTGCCCTTATCTGCTCCTTCAACTCTCAGAAATGAAAACACAGAGTTCTCTGCACTCAGGCTTCTTCAGAAGTAAGCTACAAGCCCTTCATTCATACGGCTGAGATTCTGATCACAGGAGCTGCAGATAGTTGTTGAGGTCTCTCGTTGTAACTCAATACACAGCGGAAGAGCGCACAGGACGCTGCAGCTTACCTAAGAGGTTCCTGACGTGTTGAATGAACCCCTAAATTTCCCCCCTCTGACCTCGGTAGGTAGGTACCTATGGAGTCTCACCGACAATCGCCAATGGTTTACGCCTGAGATTTTGGGCTGCAGCCTACTTGGACCCCACAGACGTGACGGCGCTGTAACCTACCACCTGCCAGCTGGACGTGGACCTTTGACCAGCATACGATTAGGTGGCCTAGCCCGCCTGGACTTGACATCCTTGGCCCGTCTATCTGGTCTGTTCGTCGACCATTGGGGGAAGTCTGCCGCAACACGACCCTCGACCATCTTCGACATTCCGCGACTCGCAACTTCAAGAGCTCCCGACGAGCCTGCAACCTCCGTGTGAATCTCCAATTCAGGCCCCAGCAGCCTGTTCAAGGCCCTACGCGGGCCGCCTCTGTTGCCCAACATGAGTTCCTGTGCGAGAGAGCCCTGCCCCTCTCTATGCTATGTCGTTGGCCTGGAGCTAACCAGGTAACACTCCAGTGAAGCAATTCATTCGCAACGTTCGCGCCGCCAAGACCATCGCCGACGAGCGGGCCGTCATCCAGAAGGAGAGCGCATCCATCCGAGCAAGCTTCAGAGAAGAGAGCGGAGACCACAGCGTGAGGTGCGCAGATGAATTGAGACTTTAGGGGCACCCGTTGCAGACGATGGCTGATGGTTGACCCAACAGACGGAACAATGTCGCCAAGCTCCTATACCTCTTCACCCTCGGCGAGAGAACACATTTTGGTCAGATCGAATGTTTGAAGCTATTGGCCTCGCCCAGATTCGCCGATAAGCGCCTGGGGCATCTGGCCACGAGTTTGTTGCTGGACGAGAACCAGGAAGTTCTAACGCTAGTGACGAACTCTCTTCAGAAGTAAGACACGGCAACAAGTCTCTTCTTGCGCCGGCAATGCTAACATTCTATAGCGACCTCGCCCACTCGAACCAGTATGTCGTCGGCTTGGCCCTCTGCACCCTCGGTAACATTGCCTCCGTCGAAATGTCTCGAGATCTGTTTCAGCAAGTCGAGTCCTGCATCAACACGTCAAACCCGTATATCCGGAGAAAGGCAGCCCTTTGCGCCATGCGGATATGTCGCAAGGTCCCGGACCTGCAGGAACACTTTGTGGACAAAGTCAGCAACCTCTTGGCCGATCGGAACCACGGTGTTCAGTTATGCGGCCTAACATTAGCCACTAGCTTATGCGAAGCTGACGAGGAGGAGGGCGGGGAGGAAGGTGTTGTCGAGAAGTTCAAGATATTTGTGCCGAATCTGGTCAAGACTCTCAAGGCGCTCGCAACTGCTGGTTACACCCCTGAACACGACGTCACAGGCATCAGCGATCCTTTTGTGCAAGTCAAAATCCTCCGTCTGCTGAGGGTTTTGGCGATTGGAGATGCGCGGGTCAGTGAGCAGATCAACGACATTCTGGCACAGGTCGCGACGAACACAGACTCGTCCAAGAACGTTGGAAACTCGATTCTTTATGAGGCCGTGCTTACGATCCTCGACATTGAGGCGGATTCCGGTCTCCGCGTGCTTGGTGTCAACATTCTGGGCAAATTCCTATCCAACCGGGACAACAACATCCGCTACGTCGCTCTCAATACTCTTATCAAGGTGGTCGCCATCGAGCCGAATGCTGTCCAGAGACATCGCAACACGATCTTGGAGTGCTTAAGAGATCCGGATATCAGCATTAGGAGGCGTGCACTTGAACTCAGTTTTACACTCATCAATGAGAGCAACGTGCGAGTTCTCATCAGAGAACTGCTCGCATTTCTGGAGGTCGCTGACAACGAGTTCAAGCCGACAATGACCAGCCAAATAGGCATTGCTGCCGATAAGTTTGCACCGAACAAACGTTGGCATGTCGACACCATGCTCCGCGTTCTCACACTCGCTGGGAATTATGTCAAGGAGCCTATCATGTCTTCTTTCATTCGACTAGTCGCCACTACTCCTGAACTGCAGACATATGCGGTTCAAAAGCTTTACATTAGCCTAAAGAAAGATATCACGCAAGAGAGTCTGACACAAGCCGGAGCCTGGTGCATTGGCGAGTATGGAGACGCTCTGCTGAGAGGTGGCCAGTACGAAGAAGAGGAACTCGTACGGGAGGTCAAGGAGCACGAGCTAATTGACCTGTTCACGACTATTCTCAACAGCAACCATGCAACCCAGGTTTCAACCGAGTACATCGTCACAGCGCTCGTCAAGTTGACGACGAGATTGGCAGACCCTGCACAAATTGGCCGGATTCGTCATCTTCTCCAGGTTCATCAGACGAGTTTGGACGTCGAAGTGCAGCAAAGAGCCGTTGAGTACAGCAACCTGTTTTCTTATGACCAGATTCGCGCAGGTGTTCTCGAGAAGATGCCGCCTCCCCAAATCAAGGAGGAATCCCGTGTGTTGGGTGCAGCGACTACGACTAAGAAGGCCAAGACTGCGAACAGGAAGTCCAGGGTCATCAAGCCCACTGAGCAGGACCTGCTTTTCGATCTTATGGACACTCCGCCGACGACAACACCGGCTGCCAGTGGAGCCTCCAACACCGATCTTCTGGCGGATATTCTTGGGGGCACCTCTTCGCCGCCCCCTACCTCAGCCTCTCCTGCACCTCAACAGTCCAATACGGCTTCGATCATGGACCTTTTCTCTCAGGATTCTGGTCAGTCAGTGGCCTCTCCAGTTCCAGCCATGGGCGGCTCGAACTTGGATTTGATGTCTTCCATGTCCGCCGTAGCAAGCCCTCCGCTCCAGACGCAGCCTACTCCGCAGGCGCCAGCAGGTCTTCCTGTCTATGACAACAACGGCTTGAGTCTCTGCTTTCAGATTCAACGCAACGCTGAGGGTCTGGTCCAGGTCATTGGTCGGTTCAAGAACGGCGGATCTGGGCCTCTTTCGAACGTAGGGATGCAGGCTGCTGTGCCCAAGACGCAGAAACTCCAGCTCATGGCCATTTCAAGCACGGATATTGCTCCTGGCGCCGAAGCTACCCAGAGGATGGTCGTTTCTGGAGCCAAGGGAGTAAGTCGATGCGCAACCCTCTTATCGAGCATGAGCCGATAGCTAACATGAGTACAGCCGCTGCGGTTACGTTTGAGGATCGGATATACTCATCCGGCTGCTGGTGAGGTGATGGATCAAGTGAACTGGACCGAGCCATCTTAGGATGGCAGAGGCCACTGAGAATAGCCCGCATGCGCATGGAATGTGCTTGTATAGTTAATACGACAGGCAAGCGTGGTCAAAATACACAATCTGCAAGAATGAAGTGTGGGATGCATTAAATAAGAGACCGTAGTTGAGGATTCCACCGCATGTCAAATTTACTTGAAATGAGGCAGTTTGCATGCATCATCATACACTAGTTGCAGCCATCTCCACTCAGTTACGACATCACATGCGTCTCCAATTTCACACCTTGGATTTTGCACATCATCCGCCGCCCTACACCCATCCAAGGACTGGCTAAATATCTCTTCCTCGGACCCAAACTGAACGTATATTTCGATGCAGAAAAGTCTTTGCGGCCTGTTCCCAAATTGTCGTTTCATACCAGCTCCGCTCTTTCATTCTGTTGCCGGTGAACATGAAACATATATCTAGTAAAGATTCACATATCGAGCGCACAGCAGCCGAGCCAAGAGACCCTGTATGCAACAAAAGGTGTCGAAATTATGAGAAATACAAATATCTGACGGCTCCAATAGTCATTACACACCGTTTCGTTGAACCGTGTTGAGGAAGTAAACGAGAGCATCCGACTGTTCCGCTTGGGAATATGTGAAGGGTCGAGCATCAAGGTCAGCTCATTCCTGTTTCATCGGCATTTGACGTGAAAGCCCGGGTCCAGTTTCGTTCCACCAAGTACAAGTTCGGCGATTTATGGGGTGCACAAAAGGCTCACCTGAGTAGTTTTTTCCGGGTCAATGGCTCGACACCTTCGTCCCAGGCGTCCCCAAGCCAGGCGGCTTCACCATCACCAGCCCGCCCTCCATGGCCACGCTCCCGTCCTCGGCATACCTCGAGCTCTCAGTTCAGTATTCGCCGTCAAATCCACCAGCAATTTGGCTTTGGGGACACCCCGTTGACGGAAATGACGCCGGCCACGATCACAACTCTGAGAAGGAGCCGGTGCAGCTTCGTGTCCGAGTCGGGGGGTCATTCGTCTGGCCGCCGCGAAGCATTGACCTGGCCCCTGTACGTCGGGTGGTCTTAGTTGCAGGCGGCGTGGGCATCAACCCGCTGATGAGCATTCTTAGCCATCTTGCTGAGAGTGGTGGAGATCGGTATGACGTGCAGCTTTTATACTCGACGAAGACGCCGGCTGCGGGTCTAGAGTCGGGAAAGATCCTGTTTTTGAACCGGTTGGCGGCTATCTATGGGCGGGAAAAGATTCAAGGTCAGCTAAAATTATTTCTCACCCATATACCGGGGATACATGAGGCGGTCGAAACAGTACTGCCGTGCAACGACATAGATGTCCCTTTTAGGAGACACCGTATGACGCTGGAAGATATCGCAGAGGCATTGGGACCGAAAGAGGAGCACAAACATGCGGTAGTTTATGTTTGCGGTGTGCCGACCATGACAGACGAGTTTGTAGGAAAGCTCACGTCCCCAGATGGATTGGGCCTGGGGCGCGAGCAGATCTTTTGCGAGAAGTGGTGGTAAACCATTGCAAGGAAACGTGATGGCTGCGAATTCACTTCAATCGATATGTGTAAAAGCCAAGCAATGACACCGAGGGTTTGACCAACCGTGTGTATAAAGACAACTCCATCCCGAAAATGGTCCTTCAACGTATATTCAGAGCATGAGCCTCCACAAGCACGCGAAACCGTTAGCATCAAAATACGACAGCTGCAGATTTCAACATAACATAGAGAAATATCAGAGAATGAATGATAAAGACATATAGTTCTGCCCTGGGCCGGCGAAGTCTGATCCGTTGGTAGGTATCCTTAGCAAATACATTATTCATACTCCCCGATAATTTTATCATTAACCTCTCATATGAAACCCAGGGCTTGAGGGTTCTCCAATGCCAGTCCTCGTGGTTGCTTGCCAGCCACTTAGCCACCTTGCTCGTTGAGATTCAAAATACCCTGCTTCCGACGTAGCGGCGACGGGCTACGCCTAAGCCATCCTCCCTCTGTCATGTTGCTGTTGTTTCCGGAGTTGAATGCCGTCATCTCTGCTATCGCGATGTACTCGTGTCGCCCCACGCGTTTTTGTATATCCACGCTGCCGGTGGATGGGGGTGACATGTCGTAGTCAGACGATGATGGATGTGCTTGAGATGGCGAGGGCAAAGGACGCGACGAGGTCTTTCTAGGCCCCCGAGAAGGTGACGGCAAGATGATTTTCCTAGCAACTCCAATTTCAAATGCATCACCTTCGCTCGACTCATCCACGTATGGCAACAATGAAGAGGCGACAGAGGGAGCTCGCATCGATTCCAGAGAAGTTTTCCGCTGCAAAGGTTCAGTGTTTGTCGGCACAGGTAAAGGTCGTAGAGGTCCCGAAACTTGCCAAGCATTGCACATCAGTTTGCTACGCTGTGGCATATTGGCATGGGAAGGAGATGGAGTAAGCCTGGGCGGAGTTGACACAAATAATGATCTCTGGGCCAACTGAACCCTCTGGTTTCCCATGTTCTCGTCGCGAGCCATACTGCACCCCTGGAAAGCCGATCCATCAAGCGAGTCAGAGCTGAATAGCTTGTTGCTGGCTTGAATATTCTTGGCGCCGTTGGGTCGGGTCGGCAGACGTTCACCCTGCCTCTTGGAGGTTGCCATGAGCGCCTGATAATGAGATTCTGATACGAGACTCAAGGCCTTGAGGTTTGTCCAAGTGCGGTAAAAGAAGCGGAAGGTGGCGAACGGCGAATCGACGGAGTCTACGAGGACCCAATCGTAAAATGTAAGCTCTTGAGGTAACTCCACGAGACCACCAGTGGGACATCTAGGTATGGCGTTCAACAGTAAGCGTGGAGTGCGAGATGCGTTGGGCGGTGACTTACGTGATGCCGTACATGTCTTGCTTGCGGAAGCCTTTGAGTTCAGGGGCTCTTCGTCTCCTGCCCTTGGACCTGAAGACCCGTAGCTCAATTAGACCACCGTCCAGAGCGGCAGAAGCCTCAAAGCGTGGCGCGAAGTGGAAGAAGCGTTTCTCGACGCCGTCACGCTTGTAGACAACTCCACTGTCCCGATACTGCCATTTACTGTCTGGCTCGTAAAGGGCGTGACTGACGAGCTGGCTTTGAATCACTTTAGATCTAATACCCCAAGAAACTGTTTGGCGCCCGTTAATTGTCATTCGAAAGTACAGGTACTTGGCATCGGGAGGGGGTCTGTCAACGGAGTATCGCAGGTGAAATTGTGCGCCTATGTATTCAACAATCAGTTTTTGCCAGCACGGTTTGTAAAACAGAGTGAGGGAGCAAAGGTTTCACGAACCTGGAGATGATGGTATGTAGACCGAAGTGGTGGGATTACATTTCCCGAGTGTTGAGACGAAGCTGGACGGGGGCGACGACGTCGGATTGACTGGATGAGGACACCGAAGATGAATAGAAGAAGATTCGGGATGAGGCAATTCAACGAGACTCTCGGCATCATGGTGAGGCACCACCCAGACATCCAGACCTCTGAAGTTGGGCATCCTCGCTCTCTTGTGCCTATGATGCGTGAAACTGAAGTCGACGTTGGCGTTGACGGGGAGATCTACGTGGAGAAGGTTTGTGTTGTTGGGAAGAGGTGGAAGCAGGACCATCAACTGCGAGGTGGTTGTGGAAAATGTAAGTACTAGTTAAGAGTGAAAGTGGGATGCTCAGTCTACTTAGCTTCAGTGCAAAGGACGGGCAGTAGCAAGGAGGACAGTTGGATCACGCTTTCTTCTGAAACCACCTTCCTTCAGGAAAAACCGCGGGAACGACATAGCCTGCCAACGCCTTATTTTCAAAACAGTGCTCAAACCTCACCTTCGCCCACAAGGTCAAAGTCAACCCCATCAGGAAGAACCGAGACCACATAGGGTACTAACACCACTGTTGCATACAGCAAGTTCTATCACCCTGGTACCAGCCTCCCTACGGCAAATATCAGTTTCAGCACATAAGAAAGAAATTGACGAGTTGGACATCCGCTTCTGGTCACAGCTTGCTATCTGGTTCGCGCCATGTACATGTTATCGACACAGTCATAAGCTCGCTTTCATTTTATTCAACTCGACCCCGTCACGGCCTTCGTGTCATCCTCCTTGCCGAGAAGTCCCAGGTTACGTATTTGGCCCGCACTCGGTGCATTGTCTCGTGCGCTGGCTGATTCGGCCTTTCGGTAAGCGGCCTGGAGCGCCCTTGTTCTCGCAGCCTGTAGGCAGATTGGTGAGCTACCATTATTTCGCCTTGTCGTCTATCGACTTCCTCGGGGTTCGGTTGTTTCAACAAACCTCCTTCTTGTGGTGCAAGCACTCGTAGTAATCCTCCAGGGCTAAGCCGCACTTCTTCTTTCCCGAGTGGTCCTCTCCGGTGGTGTTGACGACGTAGCAGCCAAGGAGCTCCTGCCAGAAGGGGAAGCACCGCGACGGGCCTACCCGGCGTCAGCGGGTCAATGCAGCATCAATGGCAACGTATTTGTCAACATACCTCCGTGGAGACCGTATCCAGAGGCCATTGTGATAGTATAGGCGTCGAGTGGTGGATGGGTGAAGCTCAGAGGTCGTCGTTCAGGGTCGTTGAGGCGCTATCGCGAAATCCAAAGCCTACGGAAGTTGTAGGTGGTTATGACCAACGGAAGAACCCGCGGCTATCAATAAATCTAGTCCTATCGGAAGGTACTTGATTGCAATAGTGATTACTGCAGTAACTGTGGGTTCTCCCAGCTAGCGCGCGCCTAAGCCTCCCGGGAACCCATGCAGCCCCATATAATTATGACGAAGCTGCTACTAAAGGTACCTTACCTGGTTACCTGTCGCCAACTGAACACGCATTTTGGGAACTTGGAGCTTGGTGCCCACCGATAAACTGGCGATACCTTCGATACTACTGCACTTAACCAGCACACTACTCCGCGGCCAGCGAACAGAAAGAAAAAAGAAAAAGGAAACGCTCTCACCGGTGTACAAACCCCTATGTGTCCCTGAACCATACGAAATGAGCCTCATCATATCCCCGCCAAAGCTGGTGCTTTTGGCTGTTCACCTAGCCATCCATGCCGACTTGGACAGCTTGGCCATTCTCACCTCGCGACACGCCGCGGTCTTGCGTAAGGATCTCGTACTGCGCATACTCTTGACTTATCTCCCCGAGACGGTTCCATCTCGCGACTATATGCCCTTCCTTGAAGAACTCGCGAATGGCGAGTTCACTGACCGTGAAGCCGGTAACATCGACCACGCCGTCGCAGAGAACATATCAGACGAGGATGCCGCAAAGAAAGTTCGCAAGCTCCACTTGTTGCCTCTTGCATGGAAGGATGCGCCAATTGAGATAGACGACGATCCGATGGCCCTATTCCTGCTTAGGCGTGCACATCGTGTCGACGAAGAAGCTGGGCTGCTCACTCAACTGCCGGAGCTGCTCGGCCCTTTTCTACAATATGCTCCTGGGATTCGTATTTGGATGGTCTCAACTGTACTGCCATTGTTGCGAAGAAACTGCGAGTACTACCCAGCAAACAGCATACCATACACCTTAGCCGAGTTCCAGGGTCTCTCCGATGGCGCTGCCGTCGGTGCTCTTCTCTCCCAGACGGGTGTACGGCAGGAGGACCATGGATTCATCGGGAGAGACCTGAGAGGAATGCTCGTGCCTTGGCTGCATGACAATACTCGGTGGAAACGGGTTGAAGAAGGCGATTCTTCTGGGGAGACTGTGTCCAGTCCGGGATGGGAGCGTTTTCTTGAATGGTTATTGGCGCAGAGCTCCAATTCTTGGCGAGTTGCTGTTGCTGCAGTCGAGCAATGGGGAGGTGCCGTTGATGTCGACCTCGGAGACTATGACATCGTTTGGATCAGTGAAGAACAGCAGCAATACCTAGACCGGCGATATGCTCGGGCCATTATGGCTGGTGCATATTTGGTCCCCGAGGCCACGGTCGAAGCGCTTGAGGGCGCTCACCAGATGTTGAGAAAGGTCATGGACCTGTTGGGCCAGGATGATACGTTGTCCTTGCGTGAGGGAGCGAATGCGGATGTTCTATCCCCTGTCGCTTACTTAGAGGGAGATGTTGTTCTATCCCACAAGAACACAGCGTTCATGCGAGACGATTTGCTCAAGCAATCAAACCCTCTCACGACCCCTTCAAAGAGGTCGACCCATTTACTCCACGCTTTAATCCTAAGCGCGTTTATCCTAACTCGGGCCGGACTGCCCTACACGATCAAAAAGGTCGGAGACCTAGCGTTCATCCAGGACGAGCGAGACCAGAAGGCTGAAGTTGTCAAGCTGATTCACACCATCGCTGAACGGGCTCCAAAGAACGGTGATGACTTCTGGACCAAGGCACGAAATGAGATTCTTTGGCTCCGGAATTGGGGCATTACTTCCCCACCGAATGGTCAAGTGATGGGAGTGTTTGCTAAGGTTGAGCCCGGGGTAATTGAAACCGAGATACTGAAGGCACTTCTGTCCAGTGCGCGTAAGTTGTCAGCTGCCAACCTCCCACCACTACTATTGCTGATGGTACACAGGCTATTCACTCGCAAAATCGTTATACGAGGATGCTGTCGTGAAGCCGCTACCGGCGCAAACCGTTCAAGAAACTGTTATTGCCGCTGCTCTCAACGCATATGACAACGCGTCCAATCCTAATCGAAACAGGGGAGGGCTCAAGAAGTGCGACGAGATGTATGTGTCCACTCCCATCAGTTTCCGTTGACTCGACTGACCAGCGTAGCATCAACGCCTTCCCTGGAACTATTACCAGCTCTCTTCCCGAACGGCGCCGCATTGACTCCCTTCTCAAGGCAACGCATGCCCTGAGCGACTACCGACTAGTACTGAGGCAAGGCGAGCCCTTTAGTCCAGTCGTTCTACGTGTCCACTCAGATCCCGTCTCCATCATTGGTAAGGTTCTAGAGCAGAACCCCAAGAGTTATACACGCATCCATGACCTCTTGGATGTAGGCTCCAACATGGTTCGCGCTGGGCTTGTTGACCGAAGCAAAAGGGAGACTGCCGTCCAGGTTATGGAAGAAGAGGAGGTCCGCATAGACACCAGCACGAGGCGCATCACGACCATGTGCATCGAGGCGGCTATTAAGGAGGACGACTTCGAGACGGCGTATTCATTTGTCGTCAACCGGCTCAGCGGCCTGGTCAATCATTCAAGTATAGCTTCTCGGGTCCAAATAGATGATGACTGGTCATGGAGGGCCGCGCTGCAAGCGGGACAGTACGTAAGAACAGCACGAACTGTTCGCCCGACACATTTGGGAAACGCTAGCGGGAACCCTGGTATCCGGCACTTGGAACAGCGCATCGACTGCCTCGCCACGGCCTTACGTATCGCACCGCCGTCGCAATTACAAGAGATACTGAAGACGTTCCGGCGCTGCGAGGAACAACTCGACTCAGCACTCAAGGAAGAGGCCGCCCAGGAAGCTGACCTCGACGCTGCTGCTGCCAACCTCTACTCCGGCATGCCCGGTGGCTTCGAGGGGGCATCAACAGCAGCCCGAACTCGCATGGTATCGGGCCCTCAACAGCCCCGTCTGTCAGCAGGGGCGAGCAAGATTACCGACGACGCGCCGATGTCGCTGTTCGACTTATCGCGCGCCACGGCTCGTGCAGCCTCGCGCAATTTTGCGGCTCTTTCCACGCTGCAGCAATCTGCCGGTGGTAAGGCTCCGGTCCCCGCTCCCGCTTCTTCGGCGTCGGTGGCTAGTAGCGATGGGGATCCTCATGATGACCAACCCAGAGCGAGGAAGCGTGACCAGCTTCGTGAGGCTGCAATGGGAACACTGACGTCGGGAGTGGGCTGGCTCATTGGCGCGCCTACGCCGAATCCACAGAAGACGCCAAGAAATGATTAAAGACGCGAGGGGAGGAGTGTACATATTAGTCACAAGATATGAGTAAATGAATGGAGAACGAATGAACGCCTTCCCTTGCAAGTATAGGGAGCACCCAACGTGGCACACTTTAACCAGTATTATGGTGAATGCGAAAGTCTTGGACCCAAAAACTTTAAATATTACTCATAGTACACGAAAGGTATATAATTGCGTGCTTTTGATGTTGAACCTTCATGGCTAATCCACCCCCTCCCCCTTTTATTGAGCCTGAAGCGATAGGGTTTGGTGTTGCATCAATAGGACAGCTCGACAGGACATCAAAGCTCCGGCTGGCTTGGCTAAATAATCCATCTACCGGTAGGCTGTTGAATGCCGGTCTGCCATACGCTCGCCCACTTGATCAAGACGATCCGAAAGCAACTCCCCTCAAATCATCATTTTGATGTTTGTAGTACCGATACCAATAGTAGGTAGATTGAAAGTTCATACCTTGATATACTGTGACAAACCCTCGCAAAAGTAAAATCCTGCACCACTTCGCATGTGGGCGATGTATGAGGTGGAAGGGACAGCCCTGTCATAACAGATGGGCCGGTTCCACAGACGTAAAGCCCCTTATCGAGACAAACAATCAAGGCGACATCGAACGAGGAGCAGGAGGGGAGAAACATGTCTACCAAAATTAACAGCGCTCCGTAACAGTTTGTCTTCAACATTGTCAATCGAGGGCGATTCAGAAAGTAACAAAAGATGCCAAGCACAACTGGTATCTGCTTTCCCCAGTCGGTGATGGCCCGTTTTACTGCTCATTGCTAAATCATCAGTCTTGCTCATAGCTGCTGGGGGGAATACCTTTGCTTTTCTTTTTCGTTGTTCATTACACGAGCCTACCGTCTCGGAAGATGCGATACGAAGACCATTTATTAGTTGTATCTCGCGTCGCTGGTCTGTGCAAAGACGGCAACGGGATGAAGAGCAATGGGCGTGAATGGCGAGAAGGCGTTTCATTTACGACGGAAAAGTTGAAACTTGGCGTTCAGGCGGCACAGTTACGGTTTAGTTGTATTTATGGACGCGGTTGTCATTCATGTTGCATTGCTGGTCAACATTTTATCATGCTGAGATTTGCGAAAGAGCCATGCCGAATTTGCGAAGCCGTCTCAAACTCGGCTGGACCCGAAGCGGGACGCGATAGATAATGGTACAAGGTGAAATTGGTTTGCGTGAGGGAAACAATCGTGGAACACCGCCGGTCCACTGAGTGGTGTAGTAACGAAAGTGCTGATCCACGAGGAAACGTGACTGTCACTCCGGCCAAAGCCTGTCGACGCCTGCCGTTTTGCCGTGTTGATTGTTTGCCAAAGCTACCATAAAGACCGCCAGACATTCGTCGAACTGCAGAAGACTGGGCTCATAGACAGTTGCCAGCTGAAGCCAGCTGATTGTTGCCTAAAGCCGTCGTCAAAGAAAGGCTGGGGCCAAGATGCCGTGGGCCACGCAGGCAAAAAAAACAACCCATTTTTGTTCCATCCCAGACTAGTTGTAGTGCACAAGGACTCCATGAGACGCAATTTTTTTGGGATATCCGCCGTAATTTATCGCACTAGGAAAGATGAAAGGGGTGAGCCGTCAGTCGCCATTACCAGGCGCATCAACGACGGGTAAATCAGCGAGAGCCTAGGCAAGTCAGCATTAGCAACAGGTTGGGGGGCAAGACATCAGGGGTTCCAACCTCCGTAGGCCTCGCGGCCCTCAGAGCGGGCAGGAGGGTCAGCGTAGGCTGCGCCACTAGCAGGAGCGTCACGGGAGCGAGGTCCATCACGGCCGCCACTACCAGTGTACGTGTCGTCCCCGCCACGCTCACGTCTCTCGTACCCGGCAGCACCGCCGCCGCGACGGTCATCACCGCCGCGGGCATAGCGGTCGCCACGGTCGTCGCGTCCGCCGCCGTAGCGGTCGACACGACCGCCACTGCTGTAGGTGTCATCGCCTCCGCGCTCGCGTCTCTCGTAGCCGCCAGCGCTGCCGCCGCCACGATCTTCACGGTAGCTGCGGTCATAGCCACGATCCTCGCGGTAGCCACGCTCGTAGCCGCCGCCACGGTCTTCGTAGCCGCCGCGGCGGTCGTAGCCACGATAGCGGTAAGGGTCATCGCGGCCGCCGCCGTAGCCACCGCCTCCGTAACCGCCACCGCCTCCGCCATAGCCACCTCTGCGACGGTCATCATAACGATCGTTGAATCGACCGCCACTGCTGCCACCACGTCCCTCTATTCATTGACGCGTGAGTCATGTTTTCTAAGAATAGTACTTGAGGGATGCTTACCACGCTTAGGAGGTCCGAAGTACTTGCCGGGAGTAGGAGTGCGAGGACGAGCACGGCGAGCCTTCTCGATGCTCAGGGTGCGACCCTCGATTTGCTCTCCCTGCAGGCCCTCCTTGGCAGCATCGGCCTGGTCAGACGTGACCATCTTGACAAAGCCAAAACCGCGGGACTCCTTGGTGTGAGGGTCACGCATAATCTGGCACTTCTCAACGTCACCATATTTCTCGAACATGCGAGTGACCTCCTGCTCGGTCAGACGAGGATGGATACCAGTGACGAAGAGGTTGGAGCCAGGATTGATAGCGCCGTCGTCGTCACCGCCCCTAGAGCCGGTCTCGTCCTTGGTGCCACTTGAATTGAAAAGAAAACGCGTCAGCGATTGAAGAGGAAAACACAGGGTGTGGATGTTTCATCAGCGAATGGAGATTTGCTTACCGGTCGCGATCGCGGTCGCCGTTGCCGGAAGGAGAGGCAGAGCGACGACGGCCCGAGTCGCCGTCATCACGCGCAGGGCGAGGAGAGGCGCTGCGGTTGTCACGCTCGTAACGAGGAGCCTCGTCTGCATCGCGTACATCTGTTAGTGCCTCGTCGTGCTGAGAGCGGCGATTCGTATCGAGAAAAAACGAACCATCGTAGCGGTCGCCGTTGGCAGCCTCGTAATCCATTGAAGTGGTAGCCATGATGATGGTGTTGATTAAGCCGGGGAGTGGTGTTTGGTCGTGGGTGGTGTTGATGCTTTGTAGAATTGGCCAACGACGCGAATTGCCGGTGACGCAGACTCTTCTGTTGAGGGGATTGGTCAGAAGGGAGAACGGAAAGCGGATCGGGTGCTTTTGGATGGAAAATAAGGAAAAGGGTCTGTAGAAGAGAGAAAGAGACGAGAGAGGCAAGTACGAGAAATGTTATTACAATCGTCAGCAATCAGTTAGATGACGAAGGGCATCAATTGATGAAGTGGCGTGGCTTGGAGATGCCAGGTGTGGGAGTTAAAAGGGAGAGTGAGGGAGGTGAAGAAAAAGCGAGGTGAAGGAAGGGATGTTGGTGAGTCGGGGCGGGAGGGCGAGGAAGGAGAGAAAGAAGGCGATGTGCCTTGTGCCCGTCTCTGTTGGTGCTCTATTGGTGCCACAGGAGGTGTGGTGTGGGAGGTGTTATGGGAGTGCTTTCAGAGGCACTGCAGGCCTGCAGGCCCTGCTGTGACGGATGAGGGAAGGCAAGGAGCAGGGTAGGTACAAACAGGGGGTGGGGACAGGGCACCCGAATGGCTAGCCTGGTGCAAATAGAGGCCGATACCTACCTCTCTAGGTATGTTGCCTACCTAGGTCGATATAGTACAGTGCAAGGCAAACAAAAAGGTGACTGGAAGGAGGCAGCAGAGGGCGTTGGTGGTGGTGTGTGGCTGGCTTGTTGGTCGGGCGAAACAGGGCGGCGAACAAGGCGGGAGGGAAAAAGTGAAGGAGGAAAAAAGTGGTGGGCGAATCGATGGAATGAATGTCCTGGGAAGGGGGGGCCACTAGGGGTTCCTGAAGGGGTGAATGGACTACCTACGACAAGGGGGCAAAAGCAAAGGCCAGAGGCTAAAAGGCAGAAAAGGGAAAGATGCAGTTGTCCGTGATGAGCTTGGCGTTCCTGTCTCTTCTCCCTGTCCAGAACGGACCAATGAGTGCTCTCTATTGCCTTGCTGAGTGAGAACTGAATCCACATCCAAATCCAAGTCGTCACTGTGATAGGGACCTTGGTACCTGAGGTTTGGGTATGTTTCTTTTCGGTTGCTACGGTGCTTGTGCTTGCCATATGATCTATTCCATTTGCTGGGTTTCTTTGAAAACTCTTTGGTAGGGGAGGTTTATATCTCGGCCCATTGGAGAAGGCTGATATCAAGTGTGCTTCAAGTGGATTGCTTCGCAGGCAATGGCATTAGTAATGAGCCGCTTCAGTCAGAGCACTGCCTTCTCCAAAGCCGTCTTATCACATTCATCAGAGGCATCCCCCTGCTGATTTTACAAGATCTCGTCTTTAGCGTATACTACACATGAGTCCAGAA
>MU843463.1:0-101226 GCA_030867255.1 Colletotrichum somersetense | reverse complement strand
CCCCCCCCCCCCCCACAGTAGGTGATTCATCTGCACAGACCACCATCTTGCATCTTGTGGTCGACCCCCTGACAGATCTCGAACTGAGATAGATGCATATCAGTAATCAGTAGTCCTATCTCGGACGGGCTCAATGAGTTTCGTCAGGACACACTTGCAAACGACAACCAACAAAACTGTCAAAACTGTTTCAATCGAACGACATCTTACAGACCACCTAGGTGTGTTGGAGCCGCGCTTCAAACAAGACAGTCTGAATATCAGCCTTCTTACCATGTCGGACGCGGTCAAACAAAGCTCGGCCTGTCAGTTTCTAACCAGAACTACAATGCCCTACAGGTCGTCCATTGCCAGTTGCACCGACTCCGGAGAACCCACGACAAAAAGCTCAGCCTCGAGGGCCTTGCGGATATCCACATCTGTAAACGATCCCGGCTCGTCCAAAAAACTGAGGCCTTCGACCGCCTTACCGCCACAAGCCCTCTCCAGCGCCAGGAAGGCAAAGTGGCCTCCCACTACAGGTCTGGCCATAAAGTGAGGCCCAGGCCACCCACCAGTTCCTTCTGTTTCGTAGAGATCTGTGAATGGCCGGTCTATGACGTAGAGTTAGCAACCTTTTCATCCTTGGCGATTCCTTCAGCCTACTTACCGGTCGTCGTTTCATTAACCCAAGTCGCAATGCTCTGAAGGATCTCCATCCGGGTCTTCTTGCTGGTAACGGCCGCAGCAAAGAACTGCCAGTCACTTTTCGTGTACAGGTGACGGCTATCGAGCGGAAGTCCGTAGTGCTGCAGCACCGCGTGATACCAGTTGCTCTGCATGCTGTATACCTTATCCGGAACGAATATTGATCGCGTCTCTATGCCCATGGCCTTCTGGAACCATCCTGTGATCAGTCCACCCAGCGTGGACGTTTTCTTCTCCTCTGGCAGATGGAAGCAGAGCAGCGAGTCTGCGTAAAGGTTGTAGATGGTAGTCCAGGACCCATACCACGTATAAGCCAACTTGGCGTGGGTACCGTCCCTAGAGATACCAAAATCTTGCCACTTATCAATATATTCGCTCGCAATGTCCGTGTAATACTTTGAATCGTCCGTCTTGCCCAGGACATTGGCGATTTCAGCCATGGCCTTCACTCCGATGATACCCTTGAGAGCCAAGTTCGTTTGGTTCGCGAGCCACCCGGCGAAATCATCTGTGCAAAGCTGGTTCGCCGGGATGAGCGATTCGCGAACCAAGTATCCTGTCCACTTAGTCCAGAGCTCGTAGGACCGAGATACCCACTTCTCGGCCTCCTTGGAACCCCTAATCGTAACTTCGACCGAGGAGCGATCCATACCGTACGAGTCCATGGAAAGAGGCCACGGCTGAACCCTACCAGGCTCTGCCTCGAAATGACCGTATGCGCGCGCGTGACCCTCAACAGACTGGAGGAATGCCGGTTGGGTGTCGTACTTGAAAGCATTGACAAGCGCCAGGCCCATAATGAGCATGTTGCCGCACTCTTCCACAGGCATGTACTCGTCTCTGCCATCGGGATGACCAGTTGCATTCGGGAAATGGGCACCCAGGTCATGCATGCTATAATCGTTGGGATACTGTCCGCTCAGCTGGTGTTCAAGCAAGGGCTCCAACAAGTACGCGAGCCAGCGGGGGTTCGTGTACAAAAAAAACGGAAAGGCGGGAAAGATCACGTCAACCGTCTGGAAGTTTCCGTTGGAGGAGATTTCCTTGAGAAAGAGGATGGGATTGTCAGGAGTTCCCGAGAACTGGGTTGCTCCCAGCACCTGCCTAGCGGAGAGCGCAGCAATGTCTTGATAATCTTGCGAGCCCGAGGCAAACGCGTCCAGAGCAAGTTGATCCGAATAATTCCTGGCCAGCAAGCTGGCCGCGGAGAAGTCATTGTAGTGGTACTGTATAAGCTCAATGGGCGTGGCAAAGTAGAAAGACCACAAGGGGCGCATCAGCGTTAGTCCTCTGGCGGCCGCAAACTGAACAACAGGGTCCTGAATGAGAGCAAAGGTGAAGAGAACGCTGTCCGCTGATATCATTCCAGAACCGGTCTTGTTGTTCAGGTGAAAAGCTTTGGAGAAGGCAAAGACTGGCTCCTCATCCATGATCCCCCTGAAGGAACGATCGACCTCGTTCTTCAGCGAGCCCTTTGCCGCAAAATTCTGGCGTAAGATGGCAGATGTGCCAGCTTGATGGGAAACGTCGGCCGGCCCGGTGAAGTGAAGTGTGCCCCATTCCGCATGGTCTGCAAATTCGGTGAGTAGTTGCTGTGACTGCCTGCTCACCTTCCAAGTCTTGAGACCGGTCTCGTGCTCTCGCGAGGCTTTTGGCCTGCTAAGATCCCATATTATACCATTGCCTCTATTGCCACTGACCCATTCACCATTCACGTCAATGTATATGTTGATGTCAAAGGAGCCCTTGACGTGAACAGTCAGATACGCAGCAGGAATCGACTGGCGGAAGGTGGATGTGGGCGTGATGGGCGAGAGAAACGAGAGTACAACTTTGACAGGTCCAAGAAATCCCGAAGGCTGGGGGATTGAGTAGGATAGGTTCGTCGTCGAAGCGTCAAAGACGGCGCCGAGATAGGTTGGGAATGACAGGTTGTAGTGCCAATTAGGGATGTCAGTATAAAATCACCGGCAGTAGGGGGAGGGGGGGGGGCTATAACACACTTGGAAGACGGGGGCAAGGAGTCCTGAGGTCGCCCTAGCAGTGGATATACAGTATTGGAGTCCGGCACAGAGGCCATGACAGAAAAGCCAAGCTGACAAGCAGCTCCTGGTCAGTTGGCATGAACGTCAGGAGCAGGTGATGGGCCATAGAGCGCTTACGCTAGAGCCCGTCCAGAAGTAGGGCCAGTGTTCCCACGGCGCATCGCGAGCATTACCCAGCCAGGTGCTGAGATACGGGTTGCGGACCATCAAAGGAAGAACAGGGGGCGTCAAACTCGAGGCGGCGACCGTTACGGCCGTGACCAGCAGTGAAGAGAGGCGCATGGCGGAGAGAACGTCCCAAGAATCAGCTCCAAGATCGGACAGGAACTGCGGGTTGAATGAGCCACCGAAGCAGCAGAACTGATCGCAGGGGGGAGAGCAAAAGGACAAGTGTAACGTATATGTTCGCGGGGCTCGATGCCATGCAAGATGAACGATCGTGCCACGATAGAGCTAACGGCAGTTTGGCACGAGCAGGAATAGAGAAAGAATATCGAGATCAGGGAGGTGAAGAAATGCAAGAAGAGGAGGGCTCGGACAAGACCCTTCCTCGGCCCTGTTTTGCACCAGATCCAAGAGCGCGAGCATCAGGAGCTCTACAAAGTACATATACACCACCACACCACCCGCCGTCACCACACCAGGGAATGGCACCTACTACCTACCTGGCGCTAGGTAGCTCAAAGGAGGCACGGGAACAGTTGGAGAAATCTGGGGTCGAAGCTTCCGTGCTGGTCACAGGTTAATTAAGCTGCAGCCCAGGCGTCAAGCAGGCACATGTACGTCAGAAACTGCGGGTATGGCGGGTCAGGTGGAGGAGACCGCGAGAACGACGGCTGGGTCTTCCGTCTTGCCGAGGGACTGGTGGCCAACCAGAAGAGTGGGTTTACGTGACTCGGCGGGTACTAATCAAACACAAAGTGCCGCGCCACAAGCTCCTGTTTTGCGGGGATAGCGGTACTGCTTCATGCGGGGTCAGGTAGGGTCAGGGAGCTGCCCCGACGAAAGTTCAAGACGCGGGATGTTTCCTGCTATTCGGCTCTGTCAACTGGTGTAGCTAAACCTTCGAGACGAACAACCAAGTATTGACTTTTGTCAACTCGATATTAAAGTCTCAATCAGTTGGTGCAAGTGTTATATGGAAGCTCAGGCGAGGTTATCGGTATCTGACGGTCATCGTGCCGATCTCATACAGACACACATACGAGCGATGCGGACTTCAGCCATCTAGGTAGGTAGGTATGCTCGTCGTACTCGTCATCCCATACAAGCTACGTACGGTAAACAGCTTGACGAGTCATGGGTACTGCATTGAAACAATCCTCCATGGATCACTGTGTCGAGGAAACTTGGTTTCTGCAAAACTTGCTTCGAGCCCCCTCATTTTCCCCGACTTTGGTGACTTTCGGGGATTCGGATGCAACCGCTGGCCATCATGCCGGATCCTCCCAAAAAGTCACTACCTCGGGCCGGGTCAAATACATGCGAACGCAAATGTTCAGCTGCTCCTATGATTGGACAGCGACTTTGCGTCGAAAACACGCGACAATATCCTACCCTCTCTCCTCCCCGCTGCAGTTGAGGATGTGTTCTTCTTGACGATTTATGGCCCTTTCCTCAAGGCTTTTCTGATACATCGCGAGTGTACAGCGTGTACACAGAATCCTATACCACAAGTTCCTTCTCCGAGACAGAACCAAACCGACACTATGGAATCACTTGAAGGTAAGGTCTACGCCTTCAGCGGCGGTGCTAGCGGCATCGGTCTTGCAACGGCAAAGATTATCGCCAAGCGCGGCGCCACGGTGTGCCTTGCGGATATCGACCCGGATGCCTTGGGAGATGCCGAGGCCTACTTTGGGGAACAGAAAAGGCCCTTCTCCGTCTCAAAAGTCGACGTCTCCAACAAGGACGAGGTTGAGGGCTGGATTGCCGGTATTATCAACCAGTTTGGCCGCCTGGACGGCGCAGCCAATGTGGCCGGTGTCATAGGCAAACACCACGGCATCCGGGCCATCGCAGACCTCGAGGATGAAGAGTGGCACAAGATCATTGCTGTCAACTTAACAGGCTGCATGTACTGTCTCAGGGCGGAACTCAGAAACATAGCGGACGGTGGCTCCATTGTCAATGTAGCGTCGATTCACGGCATCAGGGGTATGCCACCTCTCCCTCCTGCCTGATGCACCCAGCCCTATTTTCTCTGACCAGCTCACAAAAAGGGTTTGCCAAGCATGGCGCGTATGATGCCAGCAAGCACGGCGTGATCGGGTTGACGCGAGCGGCGGCCAACGAGAACGGCGCCCGCGAGGTCCGCGTCAACGCCGTGGCCCCCGGCGCTATTTACACGCCGCTGATGGAGAAGGCGTGGAAATTTCACAACCGCCCGTCGGATGCCGCCTTCGACGAGCCAACGGCATTCCAACGTCAGGGCACCGCCGAGGAGTGCGGAAATGTCATCGCATTCCTACTCGGCCCAGAGAGTTCTTTCGTGAGCGGCAGCGTCTATCAAGTCGATGGAGCGTGGCTCTAAATCACAAGCGGCCGGTGTTGCCCTACTGGATTTGAAGACGGGGACATTTTCACCAAACATCGGAGGGGTCAACCTCGTGCCTCTCGCCATCATCTCTAATGTGCTGGAATTTGGTATCCCTCTTCATCGGCTTTCTCATGTCGTAGGCATCCTCGCTGTCGCGCGTAGGATCTGTAGCATGATCTCCGTAGTAGTCTTTGACCACGCGGAAGACGCTATAACCCATGCTTTTGTAGAATGTGATTGCCTTGTGGTTGCTCGTGCGGACGAAGAGGTCGACGAACCAAGCGTCGTTGGCGTCGGCGGCGGCTTCCAGCTGCTCGGACAGGATCTTGCCAATTCCCAATCTCCGCGCCTCTGGAGCAACGGTCAGTGCCGTAATGTGAGCGTGCCACGGGAGGTAATGTTCAGAAAATTTGTAAACATCAGGCGATGATTCCAGTTTGCCCATGACTAGAGTCTCAAGTCAGATAAACCAAGAGAACCGTGCATCCAATTCACCGTCAGACGTACTGTAGCCAATGATGTTCCCACTCATGTCCTCGCAAACCTGGAACATGGAGGGCCACTTGGCATGGTACTGAAGGTAGAAGGCCAGCTCGTACGTCTCGGTGAGAGGGTCGAGATTACACTTGGAGAACTTGTTGACATCCTCGGGACGGAAGCGGCGAAATGTGGCCATTCTTGAGGGTTGAAGGCGGGGTGGTGGTCGCGGAGGAGTTTCGGAGCGGTAAGGGAGTGGTCGGTGCTGAAAATCGGCCGACGGAAGGACGGTGCTTCTTGGATGGAAGCTGGGAGGTTCAGGATGACTGGCAACAGATGAAGCTCCGAGAGCAGCTAATGCCCGGGATTTCGCTCAGCGATAGAGGGGCAAGATATATTTGTTACCGAACTGTTGAGCGTAGTGTCTCTGATAAGGGACGATAACGGACAGCTCTCAACTAGGATCTATAGCAGACATGCGCAGAGTAGGTAGGTTTTTTTCTTAGCGTTGGTCATTGCTGCTGACGTAAGGAAAACACAGGCAGACGGAACATCGGATTGCCCAGGGTCAGGCACGTCCACTAGGTACTAGATGCAGGGACCGTAGAGGTAGCACGGTAGGTAGTCGGTACCTAGCCATACCTTGGGTAAGGAGTGACAGTCCATGCCCCCTACCTCACTATAGGGGGGGGGGGGGATAGAAATAAAAAGGCCCTGGAGGGTCGCAGCGGTCAGAGGTTCCCGAGACAAAGACAAGAGGAGGGGCAGCGACGACTCGGCGGTCAATATTCCAATTTTGTTCTTCCCTCTCTCTTTTCTTCCATAATACCAAACACCCAGGCCCATGCACCATCAATTTCACCGTCCAGCCTGCTATATCATCCCCGACGCCAGCGAAAGGGGTGACGCACAGGCGCTGCAGGCCAGTCCTTATTGAAATAGATTATACCTGCCGATACCTACCTAGGTATATCAAATAACAAGACAGCCCGCCAAAGTTGCATTAATTGGGTCGCTGACCCTCAGTCAAATAAACACCTGCCGAGATTAATAACATAGGTCTTTATCACAGCTCGCCTACGGAAACCAGACACATCACTCTACGACCTGGGGACACCCGGTGTTGACCCCTGCTCCGCCCAACGGTGTTTTTGCGCGACCGCTGCTCTTCGCTCCAAGTGCCAGTCCGTTTTGACACCCTTTCACAGCGTCCTCCACTTGGATGTCCCTTGTCGTCTGTTTGATGCGGCAGCCCCTGTCGTTTGTTTGTTACCTTACCAGCAACTCCGAGACAAGCAAGCAACAACATTGCATACACACTCGACCGTTTGGATACCCAACACACGTACGCCGTGAAGCGACCTCGATTAGGCTTTTTCTTTTCTCCTTCCCCCTTGCCTATTGGTTTCCTTTGGACGGCATCATCGGACTTGACTTGCACTACACCCAAACCGCCGACCGATCGACGAGCAGTCCTGATCCCACCTGTCACGATGCCGCAGACTCCGGGGCATTCGCGTAACCCTTCGAGCATTGATGTCTCGTACCAATACAATAGCGTCAGCTCTTCCCCTCAACGCAGACGAACATCGAGATCATCCGCGAACGACCCGGCAACGCCTTTGCGAAGTAGCTTCAATACCCAAGACCCCCTAGATATCTCGTACGCCAGCGGTGGTATGAACGACGGTAATGGTTTAGGCAACCTTGCCGACGAGCTAGCCGACGCCTTCTCTGATTCCGGAGACGAGGACGAATACTACGAAGATGACAATGACCATGAAACTGGCAACGGCGACAGCAACGGCAAAGGGACACCAAACATCAACGTCCAAGAAGCCGAGAGACGAGTCAGCGTAGCCGAAGGAATACGGGACAGCGGGGTCGACGTCGCCTGCCTCGGCGACGCCAATGGCAAAGCGAAGAATCTGAGTCTGGGGCCACCGCCACTCGTTCAACGCGGCCATCGACGGAGTGGAAGTGAATACGACGGCAGCGAATATGGATCCGAGTCGGATCTCGACTCTCCCGGCATGCTGCCAAGTTTGGTGGCTAAAATGGATGCTGTGGAATCTTTGGCGAGGAGGGGAACGGAGAGCAACGGAGGGCCCACGGACGGTGTTTTCCGCCGTGTCACGGAGGGCTTGCGGGATCTGGGCTCTCAAGCCGGTGTCGAGGGCAGCGCGACAAGGTATGTATTGCCTGGCTTCCTACCCGACGGTTTCTTGCTAATATATGCAGGCTTATCACCGCACACTCGGCCCTCACGACCCACCTCACGCACCAAACCCGTCAACTGCACAATCTGACTTTTCCCCTTCTCTCGCCGCTCGTCCCCCCCCCAGACTCTGAGACGATTGACGAGTTACTGCCGCTCTTGATCGAGCTATCCGAGTCCATGCCCCGCCCGACAACCAAGGCCTACGACTCTTTGACAGCCCTCCATACGTTAACCTCGGACCTTGTGCAAAGCCTCAACTATCTCTCAGACACGCTTCACATGTCCAGACAAACCACAACGACGGCCACGCGTCGCTTGAAGAGCGCTAAAGAGCTGGTTGCCGAGATCAAGAGGGAGGAAGAGCTCCGCGAAGAGGGCGAACGTTGGTTGAACAGAGGGAACTGGAGCGAAAGGCTAGCCAAGCGTGAGTGCGCCGGTGTATGTGGCGACGTTGTAGGTGGCTTCGAGGAGGTCTGTAACGGTTGGCGTGCCCGACTGTTGGAGCAAGCCAGCTCTGCCCAAGCTTGACAAGTTCGAGCATAACAACCTACTTATGGACAAGACCTGAAAGGCGGAGCATTGGAGTGCCACCAAGAATTGTCAAAGGACTTGACAGGCTCATCACTTTGCCTCGCAAGGTTGGGCTTTGTGGGGCTTAATGGCGGTATAGAACCACGGGCGTGTTATTGTGTAGACCCCGGACTTTGGCGGTTTGCGGGACTCGCAAAATTTGCTAGACTACATGAATTTTCACGAGTTGATGAATACGACACGCAATCCAAGCAAGGGAAGTATCGCATAGGACAGCGAAGAATCAAGAGAAAGCAGCGTCTCGACGTAGTACTGAATTCCGGCCGGTCTCCGTGGGCCCGACTTAACGGCCGTGTGGCACACAACACGATATTCAAGCCATGTAAACCAAACATAGTAGGGGCCACTGCGCATTGTGTCGCGGCTAGTTGATTAGGTCTGAGCAGGCTCGGTGCCTCCAATTGATCCCGGAAGAGCCACTAGTCTTTGATATCACGGTTACGATGATTCCGTACTCTGTGGCTTGGCATAGCACCATCGCCACCCCTTATGGTGTAAACTATGTCGCCCTACAATATCTAAGTGTGTACATTTCACATGGCGCAAAATGTATTGACCGCGATGAAAGAGTTTGAGCATCGCATCTTGCCCTCTCAATTTGCATATCAAAGTAAAATACTATTGCGCTTGGGAAGATATACAATAAAGAGGACCTGGCTCAATCTTCCCTCAGTCTTATCGTGTACGGACGCCGAGCCGGGCCCCCGTCGGGGTCTTCGACACCGTGAGGGGTCACGGAACGACGTGATGCACTGGTAAGCCCCCGGTTCAGCCGACTCGACATGCTTCCGTGGCTCGCACGGCTCAAGGGGCGGACGGGCCCATCCAGGTCATGGTCGGCGGTGGACCCATCGGTGTCGCTGAGCGGCCTATTCATGGCGGCAAAGTCCGAGAGGCTCATTTTGTCGTCGAAGGATGGGCGTGGCTGTTGCTGACCCAAAGCGCCGGCCCTGCGCAAGCGTCCGTCAACCGGCGGCGCTTCTTTACGGTACTTGACACCAGCCTCAGTCTCGTCGTCGACGAGGACGACCATCCACACGCCTACGGCGCCGTTGCTACCGAGGAGGGGCGTACAGTGTATCCAGCGCATCCGTCCCTCGCTGCTGGACCTGCTAACCCAGCGAACTTTGGCTGTGACGCCGTGGCCGTCGGCGAAAGCATGCGAAAGCCCCTCGCGAACGCGGTTGGACCCGCCTATGCGGTCCATGAAGTTGGACTGGAGGATACCCGGTAGCCGGAGGGACGGCGAGGCGAAGAGGATGCGGAGGCTGGGGTAGGGTCGAACGAGGAGATAGTGTTCGTAGACGCCCGATAGCTTACCACTTGCGAGTGGTATCGCTGAGTTGGCTTGGTGGACGGGCGAGTAATCGTCTTGTATCAAGATGCGGGGCTTGTGCCAGTTTGTCGATGCCGCGGTTTGGTTCTCGTCTTGAGAGACACGGTGCATATTTCCGCCTCGCTTTCGGACTGTCTCTAGTTCGACCGGGTTGAACATCTCACTGAGTTCCCTGAACTCATCCCTTTCTTCTTCTTCATCTTCGTAAGTATTTCGCCCACTAGTGACATCTGCAGCCTCTCTCTCAGCGACAAGGCTCTGCAAGGCTTCGAGGCCAGAATTTTCCTTTGCGAGACCCGAGACATCCACCTGTGCGCCAATAAAGTAGCGTACTGTTCCCCGGCTATCGTAGAGAGGTGCCACCATAAGCAGGTTCATGAAGGGCGAGCCATCTCGGCGGTAATTTAGAAACGTTTCGTAGTGCTCTTTCCCGGCTAGGCACTTCTCACGTAACCGTTTCACGCTGTAGGGATTTGTCTTTGGGCCCTGAAGAAAACGACAGTTGCGGCCAATGACATAGTTCATCCCATACTGTGTTGTTCGGTGGAATTCTGGAGTCGTGTCAGCCGATGCTCGTCCAGCACTCCTCATGACTAGCGCAATTACCCTCGGACGCCATGACTATGGGATTATCATGCCTTGACGGGTCCGTCAAACAGAAAACTTCCGCCAGGCCCTCGGACATTTCTCTCAGCTGGACAGGAAGTGTTCCCGTGATACGTCGCTTGATCGACAAACTGACTATCTGTATCCACGTATAAGTGATGTAAGCAGGGAGGTCTTCTTGCACAAGGATGTCGAAAGCATCCTCTGCTTTCTTCTCCAGCGAGCTGTTGCTTGTCATGTCGGGATTCGCTGACGAAAACTCATATTCTGGTAAGCTATCCAAGCCATTTGCAATGGCGTTCGCGTAAGCGATGGCGCGTAGTGCCTTTAGACAGTCAAGGTAGTATGTCAAAAGGGGCAGTGAGTCGGGGCGAACGGAGTGGATGAAGTCGGTGAATCGCCGGAGAAGCTCATAGTCTCCGAAAATAGCCTTCAGGTGGTCTTTGGAGAAAAGAAGTTCGGACCGAGCTTCCAACGAGAACCGTCCGTTATCGCCGTGCGACGGCACTACGAGGTCGAAAGAGCCCGGTTCGATTTCCTCCTCGGCCAATGGCTCGAGAATCTCGTCATCACCGGCGCCCTTGGTCTGGAGAGGCGGGAGTGAGGTGTCGTTTGTTTGATACGAAGACGTCGAATTGGCCCTTGACCTAGAGGATCGTGTTCGGAGGCTTCTCGGGGGACTAGGTGAGGAATGTATCTGTTGGACGTGTATAGGTTCGGGAGACTTGATGTTTCCCTTGAGAGGATTCTCGGGGGACTGTATGGCACTGCGTGGATCTGTCAGGGGAAGGTCTGTGGTGGATTTTCGACGCTGCCCTTATGTTGTCCAACTCGGGGTACTATATGCTCACCTCTTTTCGTGTCTTTGGGCTATGAGATTGGGGTTGATGGATCTTTGGTGTGCGGCGGCCCAGTTCTTGTCCTCATCTTCCCAAACCTCTTGAAAATGCGACGGCATGGATGACTGGTCTACAGGACGCCTAAAGGGAATGTCAGGGATATCTGCTCCGCCTTCATTCTCCTCCATGGCTCGCCAATGTTGCTGCTGCTGCTGCTGCTGCTGCTGTTGTTGTTGTTGTTGATCGTGTGAGCAAGTAACACTGAGAGTGTTGAAGGCAGCTGTCTGGGGCTGTATAAGTTCACGGTGTTTATGTTAACGATGGCTGGTTTTGGCAGGAGTACTTGAGCCGTGTACTTATTGCTCCGGAACAAAATGGGCATAGAATGGGGCCCAGGGTTAGGGCCGGTGATGGAGTATGGTCTTTGAATATGGCTGTGAATGGGAAAGGAGTATGTTTTATATCGGACTCGGGCGAAGATGTTCGTGGGGTGTGAGGGAAGGCGGAGCATCAGATTACAGCAGACAAGGGACGTCTAAACCATAGTCTTCCACAATTTCATCCACCCCCAGACAACGCGGCGCCATCTGGGCAGTGGGGAGGGCGATCAAAGAGGATGGGGCGCAACAGAGACGGAGAAGGTATAGCCGGGGGTGTGTGTGAGCAAAGATTGCCGTCAACCTAGCTACACCACTAACAGGGCAGCTCACCACATCAGGTACCCGTCCAAATGTGCCTTGTCTTGTTCTGTCGTCAACCCCGAGCAGGTACTCGTCAACTCTGGTATCAACCCCCCCCCCCCCCCCCCCAAAAAAAAACCCCCTCCCAAGAAAGAGAAAACCCTGTAAATGGCATTGAAACCCAGTGTTGTGCTGTGGAAGAGGTGAGGATGAGCGGGATAGGACAGTTGGGATTTGAGTTTCCGTGTGGTACTAACGCTGCCAACTAGCCGAGCCAAGTGTAGCTACAGGCAGTGCAAGACACTTTCAATAGCCAAAATTGGGGCAATACAGACGTCAACGAGCCTCTGTCAGCTTGCCCACAGACCCAGGCAACGATGGCAGGTTGGGACTAGTTCCACTAGGATGGCTGGGAGATGTACGAGAACTGCAAGGTCCGAGGGTGTTCGGACTGAGTAGATAAACCCATCATCCGTTGAACAGCGGTTCGTGGGTCCGTGAACACACCAGGGTTCCCTAATATGGCACCGCTGGGTAGAAGTGGAGGGTTTCCAGGGTCTAGGCAAGCGAGTTGCCAAGGAGGAGGCGCGGCTCGAATGAAGACGGATACTCGAGACGATGCCATAGAAGAAGAGGGACTGATGATTAGCCCATGGCATAGGTATACAGCTGGGAGAGACAGGCTTGACAGGGAAGCACAAGGCGGCTTTCTACATAGTAACTTCGAGTTAGCCTCTAAAATAAGCTGTGGTCTCTGGGCAGCCCATGAGCCATCATCTTTAGTGCAGGACTGGTACGGGACTCTGTCGTCGTCCTGACTGACGCAATGGGAGCGAAGCGGTTCAGGTACATTGCTGCGGGATGGGAGCAAAGTATTGTGTATGTGACGATGTCCGCAGCAGTAGCGATTGCCGTGACAAAGTTGAACGACTGCGCTTCGGCTACTAGTCAGTCCCTTGGGTTTGGGCGCTAGGCATTATCGAGGAGTCGGTGGATTCAAAGGCAGGTGGCATTTGACAGATAAGCCTGGGCTAATGACCCACGCATCCTGTCGCTCGCTCCAAAGGCTGGGACTAGTAAGTATCATCAACAAGAGTCAGGTCATCCATCAGTTTCAATGCTCATGCTGGTTCGATCCCCGGAGCTACGACGGAAAGCTCGGATCGGCGATCAGACGACATCATCGGCAGATGTTAGCTTTGTTCTCACGGTGGATCTGTACTAATATGCGGCTATATCATTCCCGGGGACGAGGAAACCCACGAACATATCTGCTCGCGTCGTATCGCCAGTACTTTCTTTGTCCGGTAATCGCTCTATTGGTCTCCGGTAGCCTCTTTACTAAGAAAAATCTTTTGGTAATCATCGTTCTTCACCTCGATCGTCACCATCAATTTTTGTTGTCCGTGGTTGAGGTGCTCGGGTAGGGTAGCTTGTCCTTGGACCCGGCGCGCATTCTGTAAAAGGTAGGGCTATCATATTCGCGTATCGGCAAGTGGCTCGCTTCTATCATGTCGTGCATGCCAGAACCAGGACCCGCGCAAGACTGGGGCTTTTTTGCTGAAGAAAATGCGGCAAAGACGCCAATAGCGAGGCTTCCACGCGGCAATTTGGAGCTTGGGTCTTTATTACCAGTGGCTAGGAGCCAGTGGAGTTAAACGTGTGAACAGGTGCAAGTGCTTGCTAGAAAAAACTCTCCCTTTCGCAGTCGCCAACTTCCCATCGCCGTTGAGCAGCCACGCCCAGCGTTGATATTGTCTGGATTGCGGGTACTCAGGTGCGATGGCGGTTTTATGCATAACATGGCCAGCGTCGTTGACGGTGTACGCATGCTAGTGGCACCGGTGCCAACGGCGAAAGGTGCAAGGCGGTTGTTCAGCTTAATACGGATAGACAAGGCCGAATCCATGACGATGGTCAATGCCGCCGTACTGCAGGTTGCATTTGCTCGAAGAGGCATTCAAAACCATTTGCAGGATGGACCCCTTCTCAGAAGTGTAGTTCCTACATAGTTTTCACATACGCACGAACCGAACATGCTGTGCTGGCTCTTGCTGGGCAGCCGGGAGTGACGAAAACTGTGCCCAAAACTAGACGACTGACCATAGAACGTTGACTCTCGACCGACCCCAATTCTATCTGTTCTCATCTCCGACAAGGTTCGGGTTGTCGAATCCACACCACACCAGAGTGAAGACATCGGAGAGAGGTTGCACATGTGCAAGGCGAGGGGTCGTGTCTTTGTGGGTGCGATCGCGACAGACTCCCGTCGGCGATGTTCAATTGTCTCACGAGGCCGCTGTCAGCACTTGGCGCTTTTGAATATGGCGATAGCAAAGGTGCCCAACCCAACCCCTCCTTACGGCCGTGTTCAGTCGACAGTCATTGTCCAAGTTTCGGGGTGGGTTCTTTGGGTTTCGATAACGACTTTACGCGAGGTACCTAGGTACGGATGGGTAAGTACCGATGTAAGCGTGTTTCCACTGTACGCGAAAAGCGCGATACGTTTGACGCGTTGCACGCGAAATACACGCGGCATTGTTACATGCACAGCCCTTGCTTTGTTTGGTTCTCTCCCTCTCACGACGGACCCGCGTAGACCGTTGTTGTTAGCTGCGGGCGCCCAAAGCCATCCATCCCTTAGCTCAGTACCTAACTCGTGGAATGTCGACTTCTGGCCTTTGGAACCCAACCTCTTGTCTACTAGGTACCTAGGTAAAACTCGAACCTACCTATAGTCGAACGCGCAACGATTGAGTGTGACAGAAAAGGATTGGAACTCAATTACAAACACTGCGTCGATGTGCAGCTAGCAAGTGCGCATTCCAGTGTGAGCTTTGTTGTCTGGTCGGTACGAATAGATTCCATCGGTTGGCCCATGCAACGGACACGGAGGCTGGGGCGGCTTGAAATGACCCCAGGTGGGTTGTTTGTAGTATAGCAGACACGAGATGGGATTATATAGCCTTTAGGGGGTGTTCGCCAATCAAAGGAATCAACTGCCAGCACGTCCCGACTGGGTGATCAACAGCGCGTCTGGCGCGCCCCCCCCCGGTGGCCACCTACCTAGGTACGAATACCTAGGTATGTACCTATCCGTAGGTAGGCACGACTCTCTATTGTCCGAGGCGTCATCAACAAAAACAAACAAACGCCCTTCACGGTCTTGTTCCAGCCCCCCTTTACCCCGCCAGGGAGGCAGAAAACACGCCATTTGAATTCTAACGCGGCGACGACGAGAAAAGACGCGAACTCGCATCGCTTGGGGAAGCGCGAAATACACATACATACACACCGGTCTAACCATTGGGGCACTTCCCCAGGTTTGGTCCCGTCCTGCTGTTCCATCCGTCCCTTGCATCGGACTGGGAAGCGTATTCGAGGCGGGTTGCTCTCCCGGGTAGCGGACTGTGTATGTGCTTGGTAGACAACCCTTGTTTACTTGTCATCTCAGATCTGACATATCCAGGCTTGGAAGGGCTCTCCGCAGAAGCTGGGACGATTTCCCCAAGAATTACCTTTAGCCCTGCAAAAGTTAAAGGAACCGGGCAATGGAGACGAACGGGATTGTCCAGGGAAGTATAAACTGCAGCACTGGCCTATTGTCTACCTACTGGGTAAGTACCTAATGAGGACACAAGTCCAACCATGCGCCAGGGGAAGTCAAGGCGATGCCTGACGAGCCATGCGGTTCTTGAAGGCGGGAAGGAGACTTGCGTGCTAAAGATGATAAGAAGCGCCAGAAAATGTTGACTTGTGCATGGATTGTTTCCGAGATAGGAATATAGAGCGCAAGTTGACATGCCGCAATTTTGAAATTGATTTATTCTGTCTGGTGGTCTTGCCTCGCGGGGTACTCTACCACTCCGTTACAACCTAAAAAGGGAGCACACCGAGGTGAGATATGGGGGGAAGCAAATATAAACGATAATTGCCTCACGTCGAGTTTGAAAGCTCTCATTCACAAGCCTTCTTATTTTTTTATTTTCATTTTCCAATTTTTTCTTTCTTTTTCCCCCCATATCAAATACTTGCGACAGCTTGTTTGTTGTTATTCGCTGGTGATTGCCAATGTTGTTGTTCCCCCTCACTCCCTCCACTTCCATCGGTACGGTGCTGCGCCAAACGCCCTTCCCTCCACTCCAACTTTGCCCGTCGCGTCCAACTCGACGAAAAGCCCCTGGAAGGCGACCCAGACAGCGACCCCAAAGGGGGCTACCGCCATTGTGTTGTTGCTCTGCCGTCAACGCTAGAGGGCCAACAAGGCTAGTGCCCCTGCCTTAACCGCGACTCTCCTGGTTCAGCCTCCCATCAGCGCCTACTTCTAGGGGTGCCAGGTCCTCCGACAACAAGTATTACCCTGAGAATCGGGTGGCTATTGGATGGCCGCTGGGAAGTACCGCGCCGCACCGCACCGCACCGCACCGCACCGTACCTATCTACCTCTCACCTCACCTTCCATCACTCGCCATCGCCCGCTACCTCTGCTCTGCACCCCCGTAGTCACAGATTATCTTTTGAATCTATACACACTCGACGTCCGACGGTCGCCCTGCACCGTCCCGACGACGACGACGATAACGACGGCGACGATATCGTGCTCGTGCTATTTATATATTCTTCTTCTGTCTCCTCAACAAATCATTCTTTCGACAATATTGCGCCTTGCCTCCCAGCACCTTCTTGATTACGCCCGAGCTCTTGCGACCAGTGGGAAAAGCATGCGAACGACAACAGCCTCAACACCACCGTCAGGGATAAGGTGGTGATTCGTTGACTGCGCCGACCAACGGAAACGAACCGTTGACCATTCGAGCAATCCATCATTTGCTACAGAAAGTCGCTGGAGTATCATTTTTACAATAATCATTGCCGCCTACGACCGACCCGACTGTGACAACGGCTTCGACCCGTGCTGTTGCTGTGTGCTGATAGATCGGTCCCTCCCCCCGCCATCCCTCGACGCTCATCCCAGCCGCCTTTGCTGAACATCAACCTCTCCGCGCAACTGCCATCACTCCTGCCACCGACTTCAAGCAAACAACGCAACAATGACGATTCCCGTTGATTCACCGGCTGCTATTGCGGCCCATACTTCCGCCAAGAGGCCAGTAGCAGAGACGAGTGATGCCGCAGCCGCGGCTCCACCTCGCTTCGCAACACCTCCTCCGCCCTCTGATCGGGGGCACCTTGAAGACCGCCAAAATCTAGAGAATACGAACCAGCGCAAGATCCAACATAGTAGGAGGCCGAGTGAACTGGCTCGTGTCAATGGGTTTGATCCCGACGCGGTCGACAGTGCTTTGCTTCGAGAAATGCACCACCGATCACAACGAGAAAGCACGCCAGGCGCCAGTCCACACCGGAAGCGCCAGAGGATAAATGGCGATAGGTGTGTGCAGCAATGCGATCCCCGCTCCCCAAATTTGTTCTGACTTCGAACTACCAGATTCATTCCCACACGGTCAGGTCAAGACCTCCAAGCCAGTTTTAGCTTGCTCCACGAAGATGGCTCCCCAGCAACACCATCCAAGCAAAAGAAGCGCACCCCTCACGGAGAGCTTCATTTCCAGAAGAGTGAGCCACATTTGCCCTCGTAGGTGTCGGCATCGATCTGACTAATATCATCTAGCTGAGGAAGCAAACCGTACATTCTCGACGCTACTTCGCGCTGAGCTCTTCGAAGGCTCAATACCGCAAGCAACGCCATCGGCTCTGTCTCCAGAGCATTCTCTATCCACCGCGTCCCACTCGGCACACATACGAGATAGCACGAGATCTCGCACGCCGCCCAACAATCCTTCCACTACTTCTTTACCATCATCTTTGACGCCCTCCACGCCCCACAAGAACTTGTTCTCCTACATGTCTCCTCGACAGCTGAGCAACGCAGGCCACCTGACGCCATCCAGAACACCCCAAAGCCGGCACGGCCCCAACCTGGACACTCGCTCCGAGATATACAGTCTCTCTCCAGTTCGCTTCAACAGCCAGCAAATGTTGCTCAGCCCGCGGCGACAACCCCGGGCGGTCAGCAAAGTACCTTACAAAGTGCTTGATGCCCCCGATTTGGCAGATGACTTCTATCTCAACTTGGTCGATTGGGGCAGCGCCAATGTGCTGGGGGTAGGCCTTGGATCCAGCGTTTACATGTGGAATGCTCAGACAAGTCGTGTCAACAAGCTTTGTACTCTTGAGGATGATACGGTCACGAGTGTGTCGTGGATCCAGAAGGGAACGCACATTGCCATTGGTACTGGAAAGGGGCTGGTTCAAATCTGGGATGCTGAAAAGACGAGACGACTGAGGACGATGACGGGCCACACAGCGAGAGTGGGATCTCTGGCCTGGAACACCCACATCCTGACCTCGGGTTCGCGCGACCGACTCATCTACCACCGCGACGTTCGCGCTCCTGACCAGTGGCTCAGGAAACTCGTCGGCCACAAGCAAGAAGTTTGTGGCCTCAAATGGAACTGCGAAGACGGCCAGCTGGCTAGCGGTGGCAATGACAACAAGCTCATGGTCTGGGATAAGCTTTCAGAAACGCCGCTTTGGAAATTCTCCGACCACACCGCTGCTGTCAAGGCCATTGCCTGGTCGCCACATCAACGTGGATTACTGGCGTCAGGGGGTGGAACGGCAGACCGCAGAATCATTTTCCACGACACAGTCCGAGGGTCTATCATCAACGAGGTGGACACAGGCAGTCAGGTTTGCAACATTGCCTGGTCCAAGAACTCGAATGAGATTGTCTCAACACACGGATACAGCCAGAACCAAATCGTTGTCTGGAAGTATCCTTCGATGACGCAGGTGGTTAGTCTCACCGGCCACACGTATCGTGTACTGTACTTGGCGATGAGCCCAGATGGCAGAACGGTCGTGACCGGCGCCGGTGACGAAACTTTGCGGTTCTGGAACGTGTTTGGACGACGGCCTGGAGCTAGAGAAGACAGCGATGGAGGCAGACTGTCTGACTGGGGCGTTATCCGATAAAAAGGTCAGATGAGGCACTCATAGGACATGATATCCCCATCTCCCTTTTCCTTTTGCGTCCGTTTCGGGGTGTTCAATACGGTTATAGGTGGTGAAAAGGATGGAAGGGGCGGAGCCAGCACTCGAATTCTGTTTCATGAGTGTTGATGGGAAGAGGAAACGGAAATACCCCGCTACCGGTTGCATGATGTGCATGAAAACGGCGTCACGGCAGGCTGGAAGGTACATGGCATTCTTGTTGTTTCTCGGAGTTGTCTTTTCCAGGCGTCATTTACAGGGTTGCCTATTATTATGGCTTCAGCGGGTGGGTTATGAAGAGAACAAGACCTTGAGAAACGGGTCTCAAAGGCTGGCTATTGAGGAGACAAAAGCCGGGCGGGAGCGAGTTACCTACGAAAAAGGAGAGAAGACTCTCGTCATCTTCTGCATCAGACTTAAAGCGTACATGGTGTTCATCGCAGTGTTGGTTGGAGGGGAATGGCATGTATCAAATCAAACACTTGCTACTAACTTAGCGTGAACGGACAAGAGCAATTACAACTCAGCCAAGCTTTCTTGTACTCATGGGACGACGTGTCGAATGGAACGCAGCAGTGACAATTGACCAGCCCTCAAGCAGAAGCGCTGATAGACCATTCCCATCCCATCTGAGCGTCATTGTAAATAGGCCAACTAGTAGACTGCATGCGGTATACAAATATGCATCGTCAACGAGTAAAGAAGATATTCCGAGGACTCCGAAGCCCTTGATCAACATTTCGCAGATGATTAAAAAGAAAACAGACCCATCGTGGTGCTGCAGACCTCCAATCCATCCTAATCACTTCCGAACCCGTACCTCCTAATAGAGGCCACATTTGGCCTCAAGATTCCACCTCAACTCACTTTCCTCTCTCTGGCGACGTCTCTGGCACCTCCATCCACGCCGCTGGCCTCAGCCTGAGCCGAAAGCTCCTCGCCCAGCAGCGGAATTCGATCCGAGGGGCCGCTTGCCATAATGCTCTCCCCAACCACGTCATTCTCATGCTTGAAGGCATTTTCGAGGTTCCCGTCGCTTGTCTGATCGTTGATACTTGTCAGGTGCAGCTCACTTGGTGCGGGCCCCTCAGGGTTAGGCATCATTGGGGGGGAATGGCCGCTCATCACGGGTGTGTTTTGCCACTGCTTGACCTCAGCCCTGAGAGCCTCAAGCTCCTTCTGGAAGCGCGTTCCAAAAACATCGATGTAGTAAGTTGCTCCGTTGTAAACACTCCATGTGAAGACGATCGTCAGAAAGCCCGCTGAGGCATGTCTGCTCATGAACCAGATGGGGCAAGGAAGCATGGTAAGTACCGCATACGAGTACTGGATCAGCATAAATGCCGATTCTTGTAGAGCGTCGGGCAACGAAAGAACAACCTTGCCGATCCAGGTCTTGGAGTATGACTTTCGCAGCCAGGTGAAGGATGTCGGCCGTCCTGCAGCAATCTTGTCGCGTCTGCGAACGGTAATGAAGATGTAATAGGATAGTTGCCATATGGCATATGGAATGGAACTCCAAGCCAGCATAGAGACGATGTTCCCATAGGCTGTGGGCGAACCAGCAGGTGAGTGTTTTATAGTCCAAATGGAAGGAAGACGGCTAGCCTGAAGCTCCTCGGACCACAGGTGAACGACACAATGAAGTGTTGCACAGGGCATAATGTGAATAAAGAGCGAAGTAACCTTGTCG
The DNA here is from genome assembly GCA_030867255.1 of Colletotrichum somersetense. Lineage (NCBI taxonomy): Eukaryota > Fungi > Ascomycota > Sordariomycetes > Glomerellales > Glomerellaceae > Colletotrichum > Colletotrichum somersetense. The sequence goes on along the minus strand of MU843463.1, from coordinate 80,495 downwards.
AAGCTGTGAAAAACGAGCGAATTTCTCCACATGATAATGGCCACAGCGTTGTTGCCAAATGCGAGGCAGTAGGTGGCCAAGAAGAGTCGCTTCGAGCCAGGGAAAACCCATATGCTAAGAACCAGGAGCAAGTTGACGAAATAACATAGATCTGCAAGAAAGTAGTGGTAACCCCGACGGTGATAGGTGAAGTAGCGGATGGGCATGAAGTACATGACTTGGACTGTGTACCACAGATGGAAGTACTCTGGCCAGCCGCCCATGAGAAGACCGCTCACGAAGATGTTCATGACGCCAAAAATGAAGGACACCTTTTCGCGCAACGTTACCACCCTGGTGTCGTTCCACTGCTTCCCAAGCTTGTCGACACTACTGCGCATTCGTTTTCTGTATCTCTCGAGCTGTTCCTCGGCAGTGGGAACTCGGCGCCGCCATTCCTCTACCACCCGTTTTTGGGCATGCTGGCTCTTGTTCTTGAAGGCGTCTCTTGATTTGCGAACCTTTTGCGTTTGGGCGGAAATGCCTTTCTGTAGCTTTTCGAGTTGCTGGGGCAAGGCAAAGTTGTCAAGAAGGTCGAGAACGGAGATACGGTCCAGCGGCGGGAACACATCCCAGTCCTCCTGATATGAACTGCTACCGGAGAATGACGGGTTTCTCGAAAGCTTTGGGCTTCCATGGTTGACAGGTCCTAGTGTCGGTGTATGAAGACCATCGTGGTCTGGTGGGGAGGAGCTAAGGGTGGACTGCGTCTCGATCGGGTCGAGAGAGAAGGTGGTTTCACTGTCGGCATGGGCGTCGTCGCCTTTCGCGTTGGGTATATCAAGTGGGTTTGACTCGGCCATCTTCGATTGGAGCTAACGCTAAATTAAAAAAAAAGCCAGGTCTTATCGGCCGTGATAACTTTTTGTTGGGAATCTACCAAGTTGATGGGCAAAGTCAGTTCTGATTTAATAATATAATCATCGGGTCATCGCAGTAAAAGGACTATACGATGTGGGAGAGGAGGTTGGCCGCAAAGCCCGTGATATGGCGTACCTTTCGTAGAAGCGACCCTTGGCCAAGACATAGAAGTCGGTTGGTCGCTCGAGGATGAAGCGTTTGAGCAGTAGTGGCTAGGAGACAAAGCCTGAATTCCGTTGCAAGGGCAGAGGAGAGAGGTATGTGGTGCCGGCTATTCCTTTCAAATGCTGGGATGGACGATTCTCTGGTTGGCAGTTGGTGAAAGAGGAATGATTCGGATGCGGAGCGCCGCGCGGGACGGAGCCTCGACTACCAAAGTAACTCGTCGTATGGTATGGTAGCTTGGACGGCAGCGTGACTAGGAGGGGGTTGAGCGGGGGAACAAATGACCATCGCTTGTGATGGGTGTGGTGAGGAGAGAGACTAGGAAATCTGGAACACGTTGAGCTTTGGCGATGATTTACACGTGTTGATGATAGACCGCCACAGTTCCTTGTCACGTAGCAAGCAGGTGGCACCTCATAGCTACCTACCTACCAAGGTACAGATACTTGGTCTTACCTGGCTCATGGCCCATGGGGGAGCTGGAACATCACTTTGAACAGGGGTAGCCGCTCCAGCAATACGTCACAGGGCATGGCTGCTCCGCTAGTCAAAGCTTATCGGGTAGATGAACGCAGCCACTGAAGTAAACTACCTAAGATAGACAATTACACTTGATACTAATAGCGGCGGGGTTGCAGACCAGACCATACATAATACCCAAAAAAAAGTCGACAGTGCTTTTCATCGGTGTTAGTGCAGTGTCCAGACTCGGGAAGCATAGGTAGCTCAAGATGCACAGCTAGCCCGTAATTTCACAGGCGTTGGTTGAGACGGTGAGAGGTGCCTAGGTGGAGGACTAGGCACCCAACCAAACCGAAATTGGATGCGCAAGCTAAAAGTGATACTTTGATATCAAAATAAAACGTAGTGTACGACACTGGACAGAAGTAGCGCCGTCATTTTCATGCTGCTTTTAATTCATTACGGTGACACCCTCGTACTTTGGTAGTACATACCAGTAAGTATTTGGAGCGATCAGAAAAATAATTCAGGGACAGTGACGCTCTGTACCTACCTTCAGGGACCTGCTTCGGCTGAACGAGATACCTATTAGCTAACGTCGTGGTCCAAGCTTTGAGGTGCGTCGGTCCAGGTGTTTAGGTAGGTAAGTAGGTAGGTAGTACCTGAAGATGTGCAGACTTTGTGCCAACTGCACATTTTATGACGCTCCATATCACGTGATACCATCGAAACGCTGCTCGACATGGCTCGAGCTTCGACACACGCGACGGGGTCAGGCTCAATCAGTCAGTGTTCCGTCGCGTCCAGGTGTAGCGGGAGCACTCAAGACGCGCGCGTAGGGCAATTCGAAGTCACTGCCCCCCCAAACCATTACCGACCTCGCTGCCGCCAAACGAAACTCGATCCCTTCCGAGTGCCTGTCCGCCATGCGCCAGGCTACTTCGAGGCCCTCGTCACCCGAATCAACCATTATCTCATCCCAAGCGTTTGCAGCGTAAAGTTGTTGCTTGTCCATCGCGCCGCCTTCCTGTCGATCCGTTTTTCTCGCGCGCTCATCACCACTTCGCGTTTGCGACGATCTTCAACCGAAGCACACCAACCAACTGCAGCCATAGTCAAGTATCGTTGCGTGTCCCGCGACACCCGGCCGACACAATGGGAAAGCTCATTCGTCTGGAGCTTTTCAGTATGTTCATGTCTTCTCCCTAGTTGTCTATGCAATCCCGGCGCTGACTCCTCCTTGCAGACTTCAAGTCCTATAAGGGCCATCATATCTTGCTATTCGGCGACTCCTACTTCACTTCCATTATTGGCCCCAATGGATCTGGCAAGTCGAACTCGTAAGTCCAGTAAGCTTCGCGCGCTGCATCTACCTGTCAACTGACGTGCCGCTCTGGGCAGCATGGACGCGATATCCTTCGTGCTTGGCATCAAATCATCGCACCTCCGATCAGCCCACCTAAAAGACCTCGTGTATCGCGGCCGCGTACTCAAAACCTCCAGGATCCAGGATGACGGTTCAGCCCAATCGAATGGCCAAAGTAACGGGGATGGAGATGATTTGTCGCAAAAGGCTTCCCGAAGCGACCCCAAGACCGCATGGGTCATGGCTGTCTACGAAGACGATGCGGGTGATGAGCAGAAGTGGAAGCGTTCCATCACTAATCAGGGTTCCAGCGAGTACCGCATCAACGATCGCGTTGTCACCGCTCAGCAATACAACGAAGCGCTCGAATCTGAAAACATCCTGATCAAGGCGAGGAACTTCCTCGTCTTCCAAGGAGATGTCGAAGCTATCGCCGCACAATCGCCCCAGGATCTTACACGGCTGATCGAGCAGATCTCCGGCAGTTTGGAGTACAAGGGCGAATACGAAAGATTACAGGCTGAAGCTGAGCAAGCTGCCGAAAACCAGAGCTTTCAACTCCATCGTAGGCGTGGTATCAACTCTGAAATCAAACAGTACCAGGAACAGAAAAAGGAGGCAGACAACTTCCAAAAGAAAACGGAGGAAAGAGATGAAGCTATTGTGAAACATGCTCTTTGGAAGCTATATCACTTCCAGCGCGGCATTGACGAGTCTACTGAAAAGATTCACGATCACCAGCAAAACCTGCAGGAGTTTCAGCGCAACGTCGAGTCCTTTCGAAGAAAACTTGAGGCAGCCCAAAAGGAGCAGCAGGCAGCAGCAAAGCAGGTTCATGGGGTGGAAAAGGCCATCAACGCCAAGAAACGAGAATTCGACGAGCTAGAGCACAAACTCATCCCCATTGACGCCAAAATCGAAGAAAAGACGCGGAATATTGAGCAGTGCCGCTCACGGATGGAGCCGGTCCGTAAAGAGCGTGACAAGCAGGCTGAGCTCATCAAGGAGGACGAAGGTCGGCTTAAGACCACTGAGAAAGCCCAGAAGCATTTCGAGTCGCAGCTCAAGGAACGAATGAAGAAGCTGGGGAAGGAGCTCAGTGAAGACGATCGCAAGGAGTACAACACCCTCCGTTCTCAGGTTGTGCAAAGGTGCGCCGGTAACCAGGCAAAACTTGACAACTTGATCCGTCAGCAAAAGACCGACGAGGTCACCGTGAATACGCTCAAGGGAAAGGTCGACACCCTCTCAGCCGCCCTGGAGAAGTATGAGGGGGAGCTGGAGACTCTTGGAGAACGTAAGACATCGACTGAGGGCAATATCAAGGCATTATCTCAGGAGATCGACACCAAGAAAAAGCAATACCATCAAATCCAGTCGGAGCGTGTGAGAACTAGCCAAAGACGGACGGAGCTAGAAGAGAAGCTGGAGACCGTTGCCAAGCAGCTGCGCGAAGCAGACGATGGCCGCCGACAGAATGACCGAGAAGCCAGGATGAAGGAAATGGTCAACAACCTGAAGCGACTCTACCCCGGCGTCAAGGGAAGAGTGGGGGATCTCTGCAAGCCCAAGCAGAAGAAATACGACGAGGCTGTCAGCATTGCTTTGGGCCGAGACTATGAATCAGTCATCGTCGACACCGAGAAGACGGGCCACGAATGTGTTCAATACCTTAAGGACCAGCGTTTCCCACCCATGACCTTTATCCCTCTGGACAACATCAAGGTCAACGCCGTAAACGGAGCTATCAAGGGCATTTCGGGAGCCCGCCTTACCATTGATACAATCGATTTTGATGCTGCCTATGAGCGTGCTATGGCCTACGCTTGCGGGAGCTCAGTGGTGTGCGACAACGAGCAGGTTGCGAAGCTAATATCGTACGAAAGGCGTATTCCTGTCAAAACAGTCACTCTGGATGGTTTAGTCATCCACAAGACCGGCATGATGACGGGTGGTCGTGGCCCAGAACCAAAGGGCGGAAAACGCCGTTTCGAGAGCTCGGACTTGGATTCGTTGAAGAAGATGGCGGCCAAATACAAGGAGGAGATTGAGAAGCTTCCCAAGTCTGGTCGCCGCAGCGCCGCCGAAGAGTCTCTTCAGACTGAGATTCACGTACTTGAGCCACGGCTGGCGAATGCGAAGGCTGAGTTGGCACATTTGGAGAAGAACTATGACAGCAAGAAGAGGGAGCGCGACAATGAGGAGAGACAGCTCAACGAACTCCAGCCCAAGTACGAAGAAAAGACGGCGGAGCTCGAAGCAACCAAGCGAACTGTGAAAGAATTTTCGGACGCCATCGCAAAGGTTGAAGACGAAGTATTTTCCGGCTTCTGCAGGAGGCTCGGCTTCGGCGACATTCGTGCCTACGAGACAGAACACAGAGATATGCAGCGAGAGGCCGACGAGGAGCGTGCCAAGTTCGAGGTACAGAAATCTAGGTTCCAGAGCCAACTTACGCTGGCCCGTGACATGCACAGCAACCTGGAGAAACGGCTTAGGAAGTTGCAGGAAGCTCTCAAAGCTGCTGAGCGTGACCTACAGACCTACCAACAAGAAAAGTCGGATATCGAGGATGCCACACACGAAGTGTCTGATGAACTCGATGCGCTCAGCGAGACGCTAGAGGAATACCGTGGCAAACTAGAGGAAAAGAACCAAAAAGTTTCCCAGGCCAAGGCCGAGGTCCATAAGCGAAGCAAGGAGATTGACGCCAGACAGAAGGAGATCAATGCCCTGGAGACAGTGGTGCAGAAGAATAGCGCGGGCAAGTTTGCGTTACTCAGGCGATGCAAGCTTGAACAGATCCAGATCCCCTTGCTCAAGGGCTCCCTCGACAATCTGCCGAATGAGGACAACATGCTGCGACAAGATGCTGACGCCATGGATGTCGACGAGGAGGTGGATGACGAGGATATGATGACCGCTGCTCTTGAGAACCATGGTATTGAAGTCGACTACGATGGTCTAGATGAGGAGATGAAAAACGTATGTGTGCTCTCAACGATGTGTCTAAGCATACAGCTACTAACCAGTTGTGCAGTCCGACGATGCCAGTGTTGAGGAGAAGCTGCTGGACAAAATTACATCGTTAACCTCGGAACTCGAGAAGCTCAACCCCAACATGAGGGCAATTGAGAGGTTAGAGAGCGTCGAGTCGAGATTAAAGAATACGGAAAAGGAGTTCGAGGAATCTAGGGCGGCCCTCAAGGCGGCCCGCGATGCATTTAACCACGTCAAGGCCCAGCGGTACGAGCTGTTCAACAAAGCCTTTACGCATATCCAGGAACAAATTTCGCATGTCTACAAGGACCTCACTCGATCAGAAGCGTACCCTTTGGGCGGTCAAGCCTATCTCGATATCGAAGAGGACACAGACACCCCCTATCTGTCAGGCATTAAGTACCACGCTATGCCGCCGCTGAAGCGATTCAGAGATATGGAGCATCTCTCCGGAGGCGAGAAGACAATGGCTGCGCTGGCTCTGCTGTTCGCCATCCACAGTTACCAGCCCAGTCCCTTCTTTGTGCTTGACGAGGTCGATGCTGCATTGGACAATGCCAATGTCGACAAGATCAAGAAGTATATTCGGGAACACGCTGGACCTGGCATGCAGTTTATCGTCATCAGTCTCAAGACTGGCTTGTTCCAAGACAGCGAAAGTCTGGTTGGGGTCTACCGCGATCAGGAAGTCAACAGTTCCAGGACACTCACCCTTGATGTAAGCTATATGCACCCGTGTATACTACGATCTGGATACTGATAATGGCACAGCTTCGAAAGTATGCGTAGTGCATAAGACAAGATAACCAGGCGTCTTATGTAAGAGAGAGGGGGAGAAAGGGGGTGGGTCACTCGGCTTTGCGGAATGAAGGGGCGGGAGGTAAAGAGACGATTGACGATACCAACCCTGCGTCCTTAGTTTTCGAACGGTTATGGGTTGTGTGAAGGAGTGCGAGTGTGCTCTCGAAGTTTGTTTCACATCATGTATCTCACCTTTCCCTTACATGGTTCAAGGTTAGCGTTGTGGCCATGCCATGGCTGCGATTGGAGTTTGGACTGTAATACAGCCGGCCGATGGCATATTGACTTTATTTCATTAATGGTCTTTTTCTTCTGTTGTTTCAGCCCTCACCATGAATCGTTGTTCTCAGTCACCTTTGTCCTCTCAACCCGTGAGTATCGAGCCCACAAAATCCTCAGAATAGTAGGTTGACGTGGTGAAAGTGAATTGGTACCTAAGATTGGACCAGACAAAGATGCGGCGGTGGGAAAGGCCGAATGTTGGTACGTATATTTCGAGAGACCCCTGAGACCCATCGCGGTGCATGGATGCCTGTAGAAGAGCTAGCTACTATTACCTACCTGTCTGCAACTCTGTACCGTCAGCCGCTAAGACCTTTTTCGCAATCCAAAGACTCTGCGACTGCGCTTTCGCGATTGCCAGCATCAGCTTCCTGCGTCTCTCCTCTTTCTCAAGGCAATGCCCTCGGCCTCGGGCATATAAATCAAGCAGTCTTGCCCCCCTTTTCTTTTCCCGTGCTGGGAATAGAACTCTAACATTCCGCAGGTGGCATGCGCAGTTGCAAGTCGCCGCTTCCACATCATACCTACCATGGACTTCGCTTTCTGAAATAGCCAACATACCGTCCGCCTCCGTCTTGTCCAAACTTCGCACCCAACACAAACCCGGCAGTATTGAGTAGCAAGGCAATAAGATGGCTCAGCCGCTGGATCTCGCAAAGACTCTCGTCAAGTCTGTTATGCGTGCTTTCTACGAAACCCGCCACATTCTGATCATCGACGCCTTGATCATTCACTCCGCGTGCGTTTCGCACTTCCGAGCTGCTGCGCAATATTCCTAACCCGCGACAGGCTTCGAGACGATGATTTGGCTTACCTTATGGCGACGAACACAAAGGATCTTCATAAAGCATGCGGAAAGCTCAGAGAGGACCGCTTTCTTGCTGTGTAAGCCTTGCGTCTACCTTCAGCAATCTTCATTCGGGACTGATATGGGGCGCCGTTCAGATACACGAGACTGGAATATCGCGAAGACCCTAAGAACCCCGAGGCGAAACCCCGACCCGTCAACAGAACATACTACTACATAGACTATCGCCAGACCATCGATGCCATCAAGTGGCGTGTGTACACCGTCGACAAGCAGATCCAAGGCACCACCGTGCCAGCGAGCGAACGCAAAGAGTACTTTTGCGGGCGCTGCAAATCGGAATGGACGCAAATGGAGGTACTCGACAACGTTGGCCCCGAGGGTTTTGTCTGTCACCGCTGCGGCGCTCCCCTTACCCACGATCTCGAGCGCAACTCAACCGGTCACGAGCAATCGACCCGGCTGAACAATCAATTCAAGTTTATCACGGAACTGCTGCCGCGTATTGACGAGATGGTTGTACCAGAAAATACATTCGATATTGCGATCAGCAAAGCTCTACCAGTCGTGCGCGATGCAAGCTACCAATCCGTCACGACCATACCCGTCTCTTCCTTGCAACCGACGTCAGTCAAGGGTCTTGATAACGTCGGTCCCAAGTCGATGTCCGTCAATATATCCACATCTGATGGACCATCGGAGGCAGAAAAGGCTGCAGAGAAGGCGCGCAAGGAGAAGGTTGCGCAACAGAATGCACTCCCCTCTTGGATGTCGAACAGTACTGTTACCGGCGAGTCCTTCTCAGCCCAAGCCGGCCCGACACCTGCCACCAAGATCGAGGAAACGGACGACAAGGACGCTGTGGCTAGGTCAGCAGATAACCCAGAGCATGCAGAGCTGGATGACTACTTTGCTCGGCTCAAGGCCGAACAAGAGGCTGAAGCGGCAAGGGCAATGGAGGAGGAAGAAGATGATGACGACGATGACGAGGAGGATACTTTTGAAGATGTGACGCCAAGCGTCGCGACTCCAGCCCCAGCTATCAAGACGGAGCCATCGCCGGACTCTGAAGAAAGAGTGGTCAAGAAGGTGAAAGTGGAAGCGCCAGCGGATGAAGAGGATGGTGAGAGTGATGAAGACATGGAATTTGAGGACGTCTAGAAGCAATCCTTTTTTTGAATCGAGGCATGCTTCCTCCCCTACAAAACTCGGGGTATTCGTGGTCGGAAGGGCAGAATGCAACGATCCAAATCTATCATTGAGACCTTTTGGTTTCCCCCGTTGCAAAACATCATTAAACAAGTTTCGCGATTATACCGCAGATTTGACCACGAATGATTCTTCCAGCTCAAGACCGGTCAATCTGACGACTTGGGAATAGAAGATACGCAGATTCGTTTTCAGAGGCTGGCAAGCCACTTCGGCGGCGGTGCATTGCATGTGTGGAGTGTTTTGAGGTTAAATGATGTCACCGCCCAAGCAAAAGGAATGAAAACTGCTCGCGAAACTAGTAAACACTTTTACTCTCGATGGCGACTTCTAGCTCACCAAATCAATCCTCAGAGGCGATCCGAACTCACCAGCGATTGCAGTACAAGTTTCACTCGAGAAACTAAAAATGTTTTCAGTTCTTTGTTATTGTTAGATAACTCGAGGTCGTCTATGACCCACACCGCTGGCTTTCACTTCCAACCCTCTATTTGGCAACGATTCAGGTATCTTAACTGATTTCAGTATCAAACGAATAAACCAAATACTAAGCCGGTTAGCTGCAAGCATGAGCCATTGACGCTGAGGAAACTACCCGTTGTATTGATATTTCCTTTGTCCATAACAACATACGCGCCAGTGCGGATGACCACGACCGAGATGGGGCTTGACCTTCCACCCATCTACCTTCTTGCCACTCACTTGAAGCCGGAAGAGTTGCACAACCTCGAAGGGAAAGTTTCAAGCTTGACATACAATATTAAGGAGGCTGAGATCATTGTTGGGAAGATTTCCAAACGGGAACGGGCTCTTTTCGAATTAAGGCGCGGACAGGTGTATACCGAACCCGTGGGTGCGGTTGATTTCACAGAGTCACTCGTCACGTCGCCTCGGAAGCGCAAGAGGACATCGTGCGAAAATGACAGCGACTCAACTTTGGACACTGAAGATGGGAACAGATGCGTATCAGTTCCCCTACAGTCCATGGAGGCTTCATCCCTGGCACATGTGCCTGGTAACACTAACACTGTCAAAGTCGTGAAGCTAGCGTGGCTCAGGGACTCTCTTGCACAGGGCACGGTTGCCCCGCTTCACGACTATCTTCTTTATGAAGGCTACAAGAAGAACGCACCCGAGACGCCTGTCACTGTTAATGGAAGTGGTATAATATCGCGCGCTGCAGCCGACGATACTTCGCAGACGCGAAGCAGTATCCGCTTCGGGGGGGAAGGAAGCAAATCATCGACGGATGTGCATCGAAAGACGCCTTCGCTGATCAGGCAAACGACATCAGAACACGACTCGGCTCTTCAGTTACCACCTATACCGGCGTTTCTTGGGATGACCTTTGCCTGCCAAAGGGCAACCCCTATTAGACCCCCAAATGTCGCTTTCGTCGATGAGTTGAAGAAGATACGGACTGCACGAAAATTAGTGGGCGATCACGTAGGCGTGAGGGCCTACTCGACGTCCATAGCTACAATATCGGCATATCCTTATGTGATTGCCGTTCCACAAGGTGAGCATGTGTCTCCCGCCTCCAGGGCAGCAGGATATGCAATGCTGATACCATACAGAATGTGCAAGACTCCCTGGCTGTGGTGTTAAGATCGCCGAGCTGTGGCATGAGTGGAAAAAAACCGGCAGGCTTCGTGAAGCAGATGACGCTCAAGCCGATTCTAAGCTGTCGGTCATACAAGTGTTTTACGAGATCTGGGGAGTCGGTGACACTACGGCTCGAGATTTTTATGCCAGGGGTATGATGCAGTTTGGAACGGCAGCGTCGATTGGCTGACAAATACCTACAGGATGGCGAGACCTAGATGATGTCGTCGAGCACGGATGGGACAGCTTGAGCCGCGTCCAGCAAATTGGGGTCAAGTACTACGACGAGTTCAAGCTCAAGATGCCGCGAACCGAAGTCGAGTATATTGCTGACACCATCTTGGCACATGCTCGGAAGATCAACTCTGGGTTTCAATTGGTCATTGTAGGCGGTTATCGGCGTGGCAAACATGGAAGTGGTGATGTAGACGTGGTGATCAGTCATCCGGATGAGTCTGCGACGATGTACATCGTCGAGAAGTTGATCGTGAGCTTGGAAAAGAGCCAGCACATCACGCACACACTCATGTTGAGCAAACACAATAGCGAGCGAGGGCAGCGACCCGTCAGTTGGAAGAGCAACGAATCAAAAGGAAGCGGCTTCGACACTCTCGACAAGGCCATGGTGGTCTGGCAGAAGCCCGAGACCAAGAGTCACGCATATTCCAGCGAAGCGGAGGAGAGGATGCATCGGCGGGTAGATATAGTTATTAGCCCGTGGAAAACTGTTGGATGTGCAGTACTGGGCTGGAGCGGAGACACGACGTTCCAGCGAGATCTACGCCGTTACTGTAGAAAGGAAAAGGGCTTCAAGTTCGACAGCAGCGGCATCCGAAGCCAACAAGATGGTAGCTGGATAGACCTGGAGGGTGGGAAGCTTGGGGAAGCACTAGATATGTTGACTGCTGAGAGAAGAGTGTTTGAGGGACTTGGTCTTGACTATATCCCACCGGAGGATAGATGCACTGGATGAGGACGAGTAAATGCTTGCGAGTACAACCCGCAATCTAGGACTCTAGGTACCTGAAACTCTCGGCACAGTGACGAGCTGCCTGTGCCTAGCAACACCGCCAGTGTGCGACAGTTGGTCGAACAGATAACGTCATTAACTGGGCGCAAGGCCCTGGTGGTCTCGCAGGCGTGGTGATGCGGGAGTTAAAATGGTGTGCTGGATCCCGCTGGCATATTATTGGTAGAGAAGCGCCCCAGACGCCTTGAAGCGCAGTCAACTAACCTCCACGGCCTGGCATATATCACCATTTTTAAAGTCAATCCGTATCTGTGAGCAACCTCGCTCACAGTCTCATCATCATAAGCTGGTTGTCATGTTCCTGGCATGCAGACGTCGACGTAGATGGTATAGGGGTAAAAGGAATTGGGAGGCCCCAACTCCCCGTCAATTAGTAAAATGGGCCAAAGTCCGCCTCAAAGTCCGCCTCAAAGTCCGCCAATTCCGGAAAGCATCGGAGCTTGTATTTGACCGTCTCCTATTCAGCAAGCCGCCGTCAGCAATCAACACTGTCGGCACAAGGTTCCGTCGTGGTGGTGCATGTGTCCAAAGCCTGGACCCTTTCGTGCCAGGTTACGTACCCCACCCCCAAACGGAGAAGAGCAACGGAACAAAACACCTCGCGTCTCGAGCTCAGCATTTCTGGTCGTATCCATACGCAGGTAGCTTGGGAAGTAAATTATAAGAGCCATTGTCTCTGCTTCCATTCTCGATTTGTTTTCTTGTTTTGTCCCGCAAACCAGCCCCCGCCCCCTCCCCTATTTCCAATATCAATTGGTATTTCTGTAACCGTATTCACCCCTTGTAACTACATATTAGATCAACTCGATTTCTCGACCCAAGAAGCTTTCGAAACTTGCACCACATCAACACTCAAATCGACATACAGCTCGTCACCATGTCTCTCACGCTTCAAGTCCCCAACGAGTACGGGTACGTGACTTCAAGGCCATCGTCCCCTTCGGAACCAGCCAATGGCTGACTAACCGCATGCGCCAGCTACGTCCTCCTCGTTGCTGCCTCGACCTTCTTCATCAACACCACCCACGTCCTCCTGACGAGCAAGTATCGCAAGGCCAGCGGTCTCGTCTACCCGGCCCCCTACGCCTCCAACGAGCAGGCTGCCAAGGACCCCAAGGCCTACCAGTTCAACTGCGGTTCGTCTGTTCTCTTTGATTTCCAGATCCCATACCTTGCCTTTGCACACGGGTGGAAATATATCCTTCAGCCACATCCGAGTCACAGACTAACGTACCAACACGCAGCCCAACGCGCCCACGCCAACTTCACCGAGAACCAGCCCTCGTTCCTGGGCGCGCTCCTCATTTCCGGCCTCCGTTTCCCTGTCGCCAGCGCCCTCCTCGGCGCCGGCTGGGCCATCTCTCGCATGGTTTATGCCTTTGGCTACACGAGCGGCGCCGGCCCCAAGGGCCGCACCCGGTAAGTGCAGGCCCATTGCTCATCCAACGCTGTTCTCTGTAGATGTCTTGCCCAGGTGGCGTGCTAACAAGTTCATCAACCCAGTGGCTCCATTGGATCGTTCCTCTTCGACTCGATTCTCAAATTCACTGCCGTTTACACTTCCATATCCATGATCATGAAATGGTAAAGCCGCTTATCTTGGGAGGCTACCTCAACTCGGCACCTGTGTTCAATCCCGTATTCCCATAGCTGTCGTTTCAATACCCGGAACAAAAATAACATCAAATGCAAACGCGTGCCTTGATAGACACCCCGACCAACCACTCACTTCCCTACTGAATGAACACAAAAGTTGCCTACCAATCGCTACGTCACAATATAAATAACCGTGCCCGAAAACAAAAACCCACCGTCGCTGCAACGCCATTGAATCCCACACTAATTGACATACGGACTGCCTCACTTTCTCTTCAGACGTCGAAGCTCCAAGTTGCGATCGGGCTCTTCTGGTGCGGCGATTGCAGTTCCAATCGACTTTTCAATCCCGTTGTTGCCAAGCAAGTAATCTCCAAAGTACTTCATGGCGTTGAATATCTCTTCACCGACGGGAATAATGTTGTCTTTGGGTAATAGAAACCCATAGCTTCCCGTGTCCCTCAGCTTGATCTGATAGCTGTAATGCGCATGTAACTCATGGTAGAACCAGTCAATGGCCGAACCACCACCTGTCTCGATACGACTGGCGCCTGTCTTGAAGCCGCGGCCTGCGACTGCACCCTCGCACGCCGATGTGACCGAGTACAACTCACCATTGGACAGGCGGATCGCCTTAGCGAGTCCAGCGGCGAGCTCTTCGAGGTTTTCGACGTTCGGCGGGTCCACATCGCAGGAGTAGGCAAAGGGGAAAAGGACCTGTTGCGAATACGAGTGCAGGTCGATGAGACCAATGAATTCGGTTGTTTCCCGGGACGCGTTCTTTGCCCATGTAGCCAACGCGGCGGCTTCGGTAGCCTGCCAGGGTTCCTTACCACCGTAGCTTTCGGAACACGGATCGTTCTCCGAAAAATCACCCCATTCATAGCCGAAGGCGTGGTCCAGGTCGAAACCGCGGCACCATGACATGCCCGTTTGCTGCCTAGATTTACGCCACAATCGATCCGTCGTCCAAGTGTATTCGATGCCATCGGGGTTGATCGCCGGGATGAAGACGAAATCAAAATGCTCCAGCAATTTAGTGATCATGGGCTCTCGGCCGAAAGCCGTGATAAACGACCACGCGACGTAATTTGCAGTGGTCGTAGATATCCACTCGCGCGCGTGCATTCCGCCCGTCACGACAACGGTCTTTCTTCTACCAGCTCCTGGCACGCGTGTTTTCGTTCCCACTTTGAGCCCCAAAATGTCTCTGCCTTCGTACGATTGTCCGATGACGATTGCTTCGGTGATTGCCGGGAACATAGCCTCTGTTAAACGCATCCATTGGACGATTGTCTGGTCCAACTTAGTTCAATTCCTGTCAAAGAAGGGCCAAGAATCGCTTACGTCAAGCTTCTGATAGTCTTGGAAGAAGTAGTTATCTCTCCCACTGCGCGTCGGCTTCAGATTCGCCCGGCGGTCATCAATACGATGGATCTGGGTGGAGGTGTCGATGGCCGGATAAGTGTCGTACACTGCAGCGGCCAGGTCTGTGATCAAGGTTGAATACCCTGTCTTTAGAGACCCGGGCAAGAGGCTTAGCAAGGATCGAATGTCGCTCTTGTGAATCCTAATGTCAACGTAATCGCGATTGAAGGTCCAGACGTCGAGAAACGTCCGAGCTGCGGCGGCAGCAAAAGCAGTCTCTTCTTCGGCGGTAGTTAGGTTGAAGCGCAGAACAACTTCGTTAACATGATCATCACGAAGACTCGCTTTAGCATGAGAACTGCTGGTGGTAGCTTTGGCGGGATGGGGGCCAAAGACGAACTCCACAAGGCCGTTGCGCAGCTTCTTCAAGAGGGGGAATAGATCGACCTTGTTTGGACCCGGCACTGATGTCTCGTGGTGGCGGTCCGAGTATATATCGAAGCGAGTGGAAGAGACGATGGGAGCGAGTAGGACAACGCTGGCGAGCGATATGACGGATTGAGGACGCATGTCGAAGGCGATGACGGTGTGAGTTGGTTGATGGATGTCGGCAGTCAAGATGTAGCAGGCGCCGACAACCCTGGCGGGCCGAGGACTTGATGAATGGTGCGGTCGCAGGGAAGATTGAAGGCGAAGCGTAACAACAAAATGGATCCCTAGTGATGTTGCGCCGAAGAATTACGATGATGTGCATGGGAGGATGAATACGGCAGATTCAGAAGTTGGGGAAGCAGATAAGAATTTTGGCAGGAGGCCTGCTTGGAGTCAACGCCCATTTCCCCTCCCCCAAAGAGTCGACATGCAAGGATGGACAGCATACGTAGTACCTAGGCTTTTCTGCTACCTGACGGACGGTAATAAGAACTTTTTACCTTGCATTCCTCGGTTTCTTAATCTTAACCATTTCCGGTCGTCTACTCCTTACTTTGTCACCCTTCACGTATTATGTACGAACCTGGCCAACGGACAGGGACAATGAGAATGGTGAGAAATTAAGGAGAAAAGAAGAGAAACCTCGAAGCTATACACTTTTCTCGGGCAGTCCAGGTTTGGACTGTTCCCGAGTGGCAGGCTTGCCTGCTGAGCGCCAACTTTGGTAGCGGAAGCAATATCGCATCCCGCTTGCTTTGTTCGTAATCAAGCAAGATACTGTCTCTCTTGCTCATTCCAGTCTCCCAGCTCCATTTCTATACAGTTCAATTTCTGCTCCGACCAGCAAAAATTACCTTGCAAGATGGATGCAGGTGCAACAGGCTAAGCTTCATCCTACCAATTGTCGCCCACTGCTCAAACCATCATCACAGGTCTGAGTATCTCCGGGCCTAGCTATGCGCCATGACCCAACTTCTCGACGAACACTGGCGTACAATTGTTCTCAACTCAACTCAGCCCGATCAATGACCACTACTGCGGGCTGGGACTGGCGCCATATTTAGGAAGACAGAGGGTGAATGTTGCCACTTGTTCCTCGTCTGTCCGCCGCATTTCCATGTCTGTGTGGTCTCTGTATCATGCGCTTGGATGACCTGTGTGTTTATGTTTTTATGTTGTTCTAGTAGAGAGAGGGGAGGAAGCCCTACGAACGAACAAGGCACATTGGCCTAAAGCCTTTTGCAACGCGTGCCTCCCTCTTTTAATTCCTTTTGTTTTTATTCCCCTCCGAGACTGAGACGCCGCGACGCCAACCACAACGCCAGTAATTGGTCTGTGTGTATGTGTGTTCTCCCCCCTTCTTCATTCTTTTTCCTCCCCTGTCCTCCCTGTCTCTACTGTTGATCCAACTTAATCCGGACATTTTCCATAATTTCCTTCCTCACTTACCCTGTACTTCGGTATACCTGCGTTACCTTCTCTTGCCTCACACTCCTTTCCCCCCCTTCTTCGTTCTGTTGTTCCATGATTCGTCTCCTTCTCAGTGTCACTCGGAAAACCTTTCCACGTCTCGTCTCTTCTTGTTCCTCTTCGTCCCACATCATTTGAACCTTGACCACCAGGTAGCTGATCTCTCTTGAAGTCCACGCTCTCCCTAAGGTCCAGGTACACGCACCCTGCATTCGCCTAGCACGGCCTTATTACGCATCCAATACCGTTGCTGGAACCCCTACCTCCCTTCGCCAGATAGGTAGAATGCCTGGCCGTCCTGTCTCTTGCGTTGCACTGCGCTGAGCCTAACACCCTTACCTCACCTTACCTTCTTAGGTACCTTACCTTAACTGTCTTCGCCTACCAAATCCGACCTCAACCCTGCTTACCTTCCTTTGCTCTCCCTCCATCAACCCTCTTCTTTGTGTCGACTATTCTTCTCCTATCCTCTTCGCCAATGTGTCCCGTCGCTCTGCTCAACGACCTTACGCTGTGCTGATGGCCTAGTGTCCGGAGCCGACGGCATTGCACAGCATCCGGACTTTGACCGTCGTCGTCACCCTCCTACTTCGACATTGTATCCCTGGCAAACCATGACCCATCGCCGTCATGCCTTTTCTTCGCCGTCGCGGCAACGTCGTCAGCGAGACCGACATGAGGCGCCATTCCATTCTTGACACCGAATCTGTGCCCCAGCTACCGCCGCTTCCCCGACACTTTCCTCCTCAACACTCGGAACCTCAACAGCAGCAGCAGCCACCCCGTCCTCAATCGCAGCAGCTCCAGAAGCCGGTCGACCCCCAGCCACAAGAAGTCTCTCCATCGCAGTCGTCGTTACCATTATCGCAGGAGGAGCAACAGGAGCTCCTCCCGAAGGAGCAGGTGCAGCATGATAATGACCCGCGACGCTCTGTATCTGCCTCGCTTCAGGAACCTCAGTCTTCCCTTCTTGCTGTGCCTGCGCAACCCGATGGCAACGCCAACAAGTCTGCTGAGCAAAACCCTGACGATCCAGATGCTCGACCAGATACCCCCCCCATCCAAGACGAGACACCGAAGCACCGCCGGTTCTCTATATTGAGATTTCGCAATGCCTCCGACTCGCAGTTGTCCCTCAGGATCAAGCAACAAGCTGAGAAGCCCCCCCCTTTGCCTCGCCGTAAGTTCTTCTTGAATCACTACCAGGCCAAATCCTGCGCTCTTTGGCATAGTCCTCTTGCTAATCAATAGTTCTAGCACCCGAAATCATAACAACCGCCCCTACCCTCGAATTACAGATCCCTCAAAAGAAGCAATCCCGCATGCGACTTGCCGACCGATTTCGACGCTCTGGCGAAATACCAAGGAATAGCGAAGATGGAGGCGCCCGGGCCATGACATGGAAATCGTCATCAAGAAGAAAGACGGTGTTGGAAGATCTGACTTCAAGAAACCGGCCGACTCTTGTGACTTTCGAAGAGCCTGGTCGCCCGTCGTCGTCAAGGGCGCCGACCAATGGGGAACGCCATGATGTTCCCAACCTATCGCTTCCCGCAAACCGAGCCTCGGAATCATCTCGGTCTGACGCAAGCTCAGGGGAGCACCTGTACACGCCGAACACAACGGGTAACTCACCCCCGGCGGTTCCGGGCTCCAGCTTCTTCCGCCTGCCTCGGAGGAAGAACAAGGTTGCCCCCCCCTTGTTTGACTTGTCGCATCTGCCGCAGAAAGGCAAGTCTACGCATGGAAATGACGGCGCTACGACAATGCCCTCACCGCTCGGCGCATCTCAGCCGAATGCCGTGTCTACATCTCGAGAGAGTACCCCGCGTCCCCAACAGGCATCGCGCCCTCAGTCGAGTTACAGCACGCGTGCCGACTCAGTGGCATCCTCAGCAGCTCAAGACCATCCAGCCAAACCGAATGCCTCAACCGCTACCGCTTTGTTCAGGCCAGGGTCGATTCATTCAGGGCAGTCCTCACCAACTCGCGCCCGCTTACAGCGCCGAGGTAGGTCATCGACGATGAGCTCCCTTGGAAGGGAATCGACAGATGGCCATCTTGATCCGGGAACTGGAAGAACATCGACATCAGTTGGTCGAAAGAGCTTCGGCGACCTTTTCGGGCTCAACCGATTGCGTCAAAATTCTGATCTTGGCCAGGGCCGCCAGGGGAGCTTGACACCAGCGACACCTGGCTCTAACACATCAAAAAACAACTCTTTACAAATTGCGCGCGAACCAATTGCTCTGCCTGAGAAGCTCGAAGACGAAACTCCGGTTAAATATCTTGGTCGGATCGAGGAGATCCTCAGCCGTGGAGTGATTGCTAGTGCGCTGTCCAAAGGAAGCGACCCGTTCTCAATAGCAGTTCTCCGCAGCTACATGCGTCGCTTCAGTTTCTTCGAATATCCGATGGATATGGCCATCCGAAAGCTCCTCATGGAGGCCGAATTGCCAAAGGAAACACAGCAAATAGACAGATGTCTTCAGGCTTTTGCGAATCGTTACCACGAATGCAATCCTGGCATCTATGCCTCTCCAGACCAGGCGTACTTCGTCGCCTTTTCTCTCCTCATCTTACACACCGATGTCTTCAACAAGAACAACAAGCACAAAATGCAGCAGCCCGATTATTTGAAAAACACGCGAGGAGAAGGTGTCTCGGATTCAATTCTGAAGTGTTTTTATGACAACATTACATATACCCCTTTCATTCACGTTGAGGACGATTTGGACCTCAGCAGCGATCGGCTTTTGGCAAACAGGGCCAAGCGAAAGACGCTTTTCCCCGGAGGCACACCGGAGACTGTCGCCAGGCGGTCAGCCCGTGAGCCTCTTGATCCCTATACTCTTATAATAGACGGCAAGCTGGATATCTTGCGGCCGAGCCTCAAAGATGTGATGGAGCTCGAAGATCACTACAACTACTTGGGGACGGCAAATGACCTCAATGTGAAAGAGCTGCAGAGAACGTTCTTCAGAACCGGCGTCTTGCAAATAGTGTCGGCTAGGTCACGGCCAGATGCGTTCCGCGATGACAAGGGCTCCACCAACCCGACCGAGGCGGCTCAAGGCGTTGTCGATATCAAGATCACCAAAGTCGGCCTTTTGTGGCGTAAGGATGCCAAGAAGAAGAAGACGAGGTCCCCGTGGCAAGAATGGGGGGCTATTCTGACTGGCGCTCAACTCTACTTCTTCCGCAACACCACCTGGATCAAGAACTTAATGCACCAATACGAGACCCATGTCAAACAAGGATTCGATGGGGAGCCGATCACTTTCAAGCCACCACTTCCGGAGTTCAAGCCGGACGGGTATCTGCCGACAAAGGAGGCAGTTGCTCTCGTCGATGCTACCTACAAGAAGCATAAGAATGCCTTCAAGTATTCTCAGCCTAGCGGCTACGTCGAGGAAGTCCTTCTGGCGGACAATGAGGAGGAAATGAATGATTGGCTTGCCAAGCTCAATTACGCAGCTGCGTTTACAACATCAGGCGTCCGCATGCGAGGTGTTGTGGGCGGCAACTATGAAGGTCAGAGCCGCCGCGGCATCAGAAGACTCGGCAGCTCGGCCTCTGCGCAAGTAATCCAGACTCCTACAGGCGATGTCAGCATCGTACGCGGGAAGATTGATCATAAAGAGGCTGAATCAATCCAGGCGCAACGGCGGCAGACTATGATGGATGCAGTTGCCAAAGCGGACGAGGAGATCGGTCTGAAAGAGCAAGAGCTCGAGGTTCACCTGAGAAACGCTCGACACTTGCAAATACTGTCCCCCATCCAAGCCAAAACGAGAGATCAGATCCTCTCAGCTGCGGCCCATATGGATGTCAAGATCAAATGGATCCGCATGGACATATGGAAGTCGCGGTGTCATCGGGATGTTCTGTTGAAAGATTTGGCCGAGGAACAAGGTATGCAGGGCCTGGCGCCCTCCAAGACACATAATGGGCACGAGCCGCGCGAAGTGTCTCCATCCCGAGAGCGGACGTCCATTCTTGGGGCAGAATCTACAAACAGCGTTGCGCGAAGACGTCGGCGGTCATCTGCTGCTGTCTCCACCATTCAGGGCTCATCCAAAACGCCCCAAGCAGAGCCTGAATCCCCGGTTACTGAGGCTTATCAAACGCCGCCAACGAGCGCGACTTTCAGCCCGCACAAAAGCCATAATTCTTGGGATTCCAAGTTGTCGAAATCATTGGAGCACCTGCAGCGGGAAAGACCTGGCTCTAGCTCCAGTCGTTCGTCTGCCGAGCCGACTTTCTACAGCCCGAAACAGCACTCGACACCGAAGAAGGATAAGGGCGTAGGGCAATCTGCAACGGACGGTCACCACGATGACGTTGACGCCAATGAGCGGGTCCTTCTGGAGCAGGCTGGTCTCCTCGACTCGGGTTCCCACGGTAAGGTTCAGCCAGAGAGAAACCGGACCGGCTCCCTTTCCGAGGCTGGAGATGCATCCGAATCGCGTGACGCCCCAGGTTCAATCGACAAACAGGACAAGACGAAGATCAGAAGGAGCTTGCAGCGCACGCTCAGGGAAAGTGCCGGTCATCTCTCGCATCACCGCAGCAGAAAGGGCAAAGAAATACTCTCAAGCGGTGGTTCGGACGACACTGGTCGCGAAGATGTGCTCACCAGAGGCACGGGAAGTTTTGTGGTTCATGGGAAAAAAGCATCAGTTATCAACTTCGGCTCCGAGTTACAGCAACTTACTCCGGAAGAACGTATGAGGCACCGCAAGCAAGATCAGCGCGATGAGCCTCCATCCCCAACAAGCCTTGATGAAGACTTTCGCGATGCTCTAAATAGTTCATCGGTACCCATTGAGCGACGAGAATCAACCGCTAGTGCCAGCACTGCCACGGCAAGAAGCTTCCGCGAACTTCATCGCAAATACTCTTCGGCGCATGCATCAAAAGCGCCTGTATTTGGTGGCCGTCTATCGGTACCTTCTGATGGTGAGAGTGAAGCCGCAGTCAGCTTCTCAGAGGGAAGACGTACGCCACTGCCTCCCATCGAAAACGGATCTGGAGACGAAGAAGAGGCCCAGATCACCGTCGACGGTCTGCAACCCATTCCTAGCACGCAGTCTTTCCCTAGCCCACAGCTCATCGTTAGCCCGCAGCCCATACATGTGGCACTGGCGAGTCCCTTGGTGACCTCCGAGTCAACGAGTCTGCCGGACCATCATAAAAAGGAGGACGGGGATGGGGAGGAAGCGGGGGTGGAGATGCAGCGGCTACCTAGCCCGCCCGTACAAGCAGTCAAGGCGTAGATGACCAAGACATGCTGTGGTCTTGGCAAGACGCATTCAAAAGTGGCACTTTACATCGGTAAGCGGTCGGAAACCGATAATAGATGGCGGCTTAACAGCGATTGAGGTTTGGGCGCCACAGGATCCGTCTCCTATTCTGAGCGAACTTAGAGGAAATGGGACGAGGCACAGAAAAAAAACACATCAGTACACCAGCGTGAGTGGAAAGGGCCCATTCACTGTCTTTCTATACTACCTTCTTTTACTATTGAAATCGCAACAAAACGGAGGTGTTGTCGAATTACAATATGGCAGATGTGTACAAATGCATGGATTCATGGCTAAGCGGGGCAAGGACACTGGGCTTTTGGGCATTGCATTGTGACGGCGACTAGGGCGACTAGGATTCAGGAGTAGGAGGGGGGAAACCGTGGCGAATCAGTATGCGGCCAGAGGCGTAGCATAGAGCGACCACACAGCGGTCTATACCTCTTTGTTCAATGTGATCTTCACTGCACCATGGCATCCTCCACATCATGAGAAACGTGGCGGATGCAAACTCTTGTATCTCGATAACTTGTATACCGCCTAGCCTGGCAAAATAGTTAGGATCTATCAAAAGGGGGGCGGTCAAGAAGATGCCGGTGGGGGCGGGGCCATTGCGTCTTCTCATTTCTTGCCCTTCTTCTTCTTCTTGGACGACGAGGATGGTGCTTTTTCAACCTTGACAGATCCCGCGCCGCCCGCCAGCTCCAGCGTCTCCTCCTCCTTAACAAAGCCGCCCTGCGTGGCCTCATTGGCCTTCTTTTTACCCTTCTTTCCCTTGGGCCGGTACGAGGATCTGTCGCGCAGGGGCAGCCACCGCTCTGGGTCCATTTTCTTGCCTTCGACGTAGTCCTTGGGAAGCTTTCTTCTCCGCTTCTTCTTATTGGACGTCTCGGTTATGTCAAGATGGCGCTTCTTGGCCTGGCTGGCCGGCGTTGCGAAGGAGACAACGCCGTCGACAATAAGCTGATCGACGTCAATGCCAGTGAGGAGATCATCGATGGGAGGCAGGTCTCTAAGGTATGGAGTAACCTTGGCTCTGTTGGAGGTGGCGAAGGACGCCACAAGGCCGGCGGTGGCAACGTGATCCACGCTGGACTTCTGGCAGAGTTTCTCAAAGGCGGCACCAGCTGCCGCCAGGTCGTTTGGATCTGATGACTTGAGGAGCTCCGAGCCGGCGCCGCGCAAGAGCGAGTCGACGTGACGGCCGTCTCGCTTTTCCCAGAAAGAAGAAGCTTTTGCTAATTCTGACCGTATACTGTTGTGGCGGCCTTGTTGTCTATAGAGAGAAACGGCTAAAGCGACCAGCCCTGGAGAGAAGCGTACTTCTTCTGACGTGGCCTGCTTCTCCAACTTGCGGAGAAAAGACTCGAGGACAGACAGCGCGGCGCCAGAGTTGTTTGCTGCAAGGTAGAGCTGTATTATCGTGAGTAGCAGGCCGATATCCGTGGGTCGCTTTTCAAGCAGAGGGAGAACATTCTTGACTTCGACCGTCTTGGAATGACGCAATGCGCAAGCCGTAGCATTGATGGCTGACAGGCTGTTGGTGTCCACGGATACGGTGGGTGCAGCATCAGCGAGTGCGCGGGATGTCTTCTCGTAGACACCGTCAAACTTCTGAGAATGAAGACCAAGTATGTACTTGTTCCGCTTCAGCTCGCTCTCTTGGTACTGGAAAAGCTTGGCTTGCTTGCTCAGGGCCGCTGCCGCGTCGACTTCACGTTGGGCCAGGTAGGGGTTCTCGACTTCCCTCGCAAGAACCGACTTGTTGTTTAGAGCAATCAGCCTCGACTCGGCATCCCAGTCACTGCGTAAATAGTTAGCATTACTCTATCCTTGGCATAAGTAGGAGGGGTTGACTGACTCGGATATAAGCAGATGCTTCTGGATTTCAAGGGCCCGGTCAGCCATGCCTAACCTTGTGTATACATAAACTTGTTGAACCATAATGGGGATCATTTCGGCTTTCTTGTCGTCCTCGGACAACTCCTCGGATTCTTCGCAGAGTCGCAGAGCCCTCTGAAGGAGCGTCGAGGCCTTTGATAGCTCGCCACGTGCAACAGAACCGCAGGCAATGTTGTACGCGAGCTCGAAAGTGTCGGCATCTTCGGCGGTAGGGATATGGGTGTCATCGCCATCAAGGTTGCTAGAGGACTTCCACTCCAATTGAGCAGCAGACGCCAACTGATTGATCTTCAGGTCGCTGTCCTCGCCCTGGGGTTCCTCCAACAGAGTGGTGTAGACGTTGAGCGCATCCTTGAAATCTTCAGCACGGTAGGCGACCTGGGCAATGAGATGGCGGTAACTTCTTTGGTCTTTGGAGATGGCAACCTCGCGGGCCTCTTGGAGCTTTCCCGTCTTATACAGAGCATATGCTTTCTCCAACAGGGTAGCGTCCTCGAGCTTGCTGCCGCCGTCGGCAATAGCGCGTAGGGCGTCGTCGAAGCGGTCGAGTTTGAGGAGAGCGACAACCCGAGTTTGTTGAGCGACAATGTCCGACTTGGAGACCTTCAGAGCGGCGTTGGCGACTTTGAGAACTTCTTCGTGGTCTTCGATTGAGGCTGCCCGCAGCAGGGCGCCGAGGTTGGCGGCAGGATCTGAGGGCATCGTGAGGGGAGAGGAGGGGAGGGGCGGCGGGGGAGGGGGGACGTGTATATATATATATATGGCCTCAATAGGACCAATGCTGCATGCTATGTCGGTTGGTCACAGCTCTAGTCGTTGGATTTCTTGATGCTTGCGACGAGCGACAACCGAACAGAGGGATTGAGGCGATCGGCTGGTGTCGTTGGTGTCGCTGGTGTCGCTGGCCTCGGCTGGGCTTGATCAGAGCGATTAACGAAGAGAAAGTTGTGAAGACACGCCGCAGCTGGTTAGAGCACTGAATGGGGTATAGATGGTGGGGCAAGACAAGTGACGCGCTGGTGGGCTCAGGTGCCCCTCCTGTAGCTCTCCATCCAGATCAGGTGTAGCGGTACTTTAGAGCTACTTCAGGCTCGGGGTGCCTGACAGGAGCCAAGGTTATCGCATTTTGGTGGTAGCGACAAACCCACATTCCAATTTGTAGGGGGGCTTCGGCTGATGAGGCTCTGGGTGAGATCGGTGACCAGGTAGATTCAAAGGCTTGAGCAACACCAAATCAATCATCAACATCCTTACCGATTCACCAAGATTGTTGGTAATATCTCAACTCTGTTATGAAAGCTGTTTCCTTTCTTACTCTGCATATCATCCAGGGGGTATATCCTTTTCTGGGCATGTAAGTACTCCCTCCCGCTGGCAACTCGATAGTTTTCTACCTCTGTTATCCAGCATGGTCATAGATTGTCACAGGGCTCCGGCCGTGTATGCCTAAGATGCATCCGCGTAGCTCTTGTTTCCGGGGTCCTTGCTGCTAGATCTGATGAGATTGCAGCTATTCAAGCCGACAAATCTTAGGGGGACGGTACACTCGCAGCACGGCCGACTCATCCTCGCCCAAATATTTTCCAGAACCTCTTTCGTTTCACTTCAGGTCGGTGGTATGGTCTCAATGGGTACGTCGGCTGTACGGTAATCTCGTCGTGCTTCTCTGAGTTCTCCAGCTGCCGCCGGCGCAGCCTGTTCGACGTGATCTCTCCTAGTTTGGTACTTCCAGACGATATCGTTGCCACCGACATCTGCTCTTTCACATACGCTTGCCGAATATAGCTGGGTGCGTCTATGACGATGGGGAGTGCTTTCTCCGATTCTTCGTCGTGATCTTGTCCTTGGAGGAGTTTAGGGCTTGAAGGTGCCTTGTCTCTATGCTTGGACGCCTTGATTAGGAGTTTGTTTCTCTTTTGCCGCTTGCTCTTCTCATCTGACCCGGAAGAGATCGATTTCAAAGATGGGGCATTGAGCCGGCGAGAAAGATCTTCTATGGTCTTTACAGCATCAATCCGTGATGAGTTGGACAATGCCCTCAGTGAATGATAGTCGATAACAGGTTTTTGCTCTCTTGCCATGAGATGAAGCAGCCGTGTCATAGCAGACGACAGGCGCTTGATGACTTTTCTCAGCGAGGATCGCGCTGCAGCTGTGACCTCGTGTTAGCAGAATGCTATGCTACTATGCGATTCGAAACACACACCGTCGCCCTTCTCGAGAACATTACCAGATATAGAAAGTCGCGAGGAGTACACACTTCGAACTTTAGACCGGTCGGAGCGGATGCTCTTCCGAAGTTGACGGGGCCGTTTGCTGCTGTTCGTCCCTTTCAAGCCCTTCAGGAGCAACAAAAACTTGGAATATGTCTCCAGGAGCAACTCAACTGTTGCGCCAAACCCAGCCATTACGAATAACGGACTCTGTGAACTCAGGCTAGCCAGTGATTAGGATTCGGCCAGGAGGAATCCTACGACGCAGCTTTGTGGGAGAATCACGATGTGAGTTGGCCCATCTCGAACTTCTTTCCCCGCCCTTTCGACAAGGAGGGTTGGAAATTCGGGATACATTTCATAAGCAATGACAAGAGTAGGCGTGCTGTGGTTGGTTCTGTAACCGCTGCAGCCTCTCATCCTGGTTTCTCTTAGATGCACTCGCCTAGCCAACCATTTGACTGCAGTCCGTTTCTCCCGTGGGCAGTTTAAAACGGATATCAAGATACATATGTGAGTGAAACTGCAAAACAACATGGCGAAAAACAACGGGCGCAAGAAGATGACGGAGATAAACACATGGGACTCTCGGTGGATCTAGAAACTGATGGCCGTCCACACTTACCAGCGATCGTGCGGTACCCCTTTTTTCCCTTTTTTCCCTTTATTTTTTCCTCTTTCTATTTTTAGATTTCTTCTTCCTTCTTAAAGCAGATGGGTTGATGAGCAGATAGATACGATATACAATAGTGCATCCCGATAGCGGCGAAATGAGAACGCGCCAGGCCGCGGCGAGATGACGCGCCACGAGGCGAGATGCAGCTTTGATGTGTCGCCATGTGTCTGAAACGTTGAGCATTGAAGCCGACACTAATAGCATCTGATTTCAGCCTGCTTCGTCCCGCATGGGCGGCGGCCTTGACCAGCGGTGAGTCAATCGAGCATATCGGATTGGTACCCGTCGAACGTTGTTGATAAGGCAGGTGTGGCAGGACAGGGCAGGGAGATACGCAGGGTTTCTCGGTTGTGAGTGTTGACAGCAATTTGTCCGGGCGTTTGCGAATGGCGAGTCCGCAAAAGAAACAGTCGCCATTCTACCGGGCCAATGAGATACTTGGGTAGTCTTGCGAATCCGTCCGGCGCCGGTGGAATACTTTGTGTCTTGACGGGACGGACATTTATGAATGTCCTTAACCTTTTTGTTAACCAAGAAGATAACAAGGTTGCAGGCAGCCAGCCTGGCCTCCTCGCCTGGGTTTGGCTAGCGCTGTCGGCGTCTGTATCGCACATATGCGCATAGGTAGGGCCGTTAAGCTGGGAAGTATGCGTAGTTGATTGGACGGTGCATATTTGCAACAATTATGTCTTATTGTCCTATTGTCTAGGCATCCTTGGATTGGCCCGACCAAACGGAGTATCCCACAGGCTGCCGATAGGGTCTGTCTAGGGCGGCGATGACAGAGGGGTGTGAGCGTCTCGACATCTGTGGTGCATACCTATGTGAAGTTATCCATGTCTATCTACCTGTAATCCCTGGGCGGCAGTCTACATTTTCGTAGCAAGGCAGTGTACTCGTCAATCGAGGCACGCGGAGCAAGGTTGGATAGATAGTATTGTAGTCAGTAGAGTAGATATATCATTAGTGTACGGTACACCGTTGAAATAGGTCGTAAGTATGTATTTGCAAAGATCCACCGTGTAACCAACGGCCGGGGATCTCTTGGGCAATGCATGTAAAATGACGAACAGACAGACTCGTGGCGGTTGACGGCCTAACCCAAGCAGCTCTGTCATGCCTGGGCACTGAAAAGAACCAAAGGCACAAGTCTGTCAGTACCGAGCAGGTCGTGTCATAGCTCGAGATGTTTAGATGCATCAAAGGTACTAATACGGATACTACGGACACGTAATGTATGTTGGACGGCACCGTTGATCAGACCCCTGCTCCCTGACGCCCGCAACACCACAGCAGGTGGAATACCTGGGTCATGAAGGGATGTGGAGACGAGGCGATTACACTTGGAATTTGGATAATCATATCGCGTGTTCTACTTAGTACTACCTATGTAAGGAGATAGTTCACGATTAGTATTCATGATGATGCAACAGGGACAGGCTGGGCTGTGTACATGGTACTACCCAATGAGACAGCCTCGACAGGCTGAGAGATGCGAAAAGTTGCGTCTTATCGGGGTGGCCCCCCACATCCACCACACTCACAGACGGCCCATCGGCCATCTAACGGGCGCAAAGGGTGGGCTACGACGGTAAAGTGTGGGAGTTCTGTTCTCGTGTCGGGTGCTATCTCTGGCCCGCGAGGGTGTCTTTCTACCCAGCAATGCCAGCTCGCCCGGCATTTGAACACAGAGAGATGAGCACGACATCTTCCTACGGGCGCCGTGTGAGGGTTTGTTTTGTTACTTGGGCGACTGATGACTCTCAGGTACATACACTGCCAAAGGTACCGTGCCTAAACAGCCTGGTATGCCCACGCACAATGACGAGTACGAGATATCGGTACTGGTTGTAAGCAAGACGGTGGTGCCTTTCCGGGGGCGGGAACAGTGCGAGACGGCGAGCTCCTATTCTATCTTTCCTACCTACCCCAAACCCACTTTCCCGCCTGCCCGCTTCCCGCTTCCCGCTTCCCGCTTCCCTGTGTGATGTCGTCCTGGTCTCTCCCCCAAACAGGAACACACAACAACCAACTCAATGCCGTTCCGGCGCCAGGTGCTCGCCCTCATCTCCACCAAGCGTCAAGCACGGAAAATCGGTCCTAAGGTGCTTAGGTACCTAGGTAGCTCCATACTGACTGTGCATTGGTTTTGATCGACTTACGCGCCAAGTGCATCTGCTCACTCACTGAACCGAATGCATCTCGTCTGCATCCAATTCCCTCATTCCCCCTAGTCCTTACGAATTCGGCCCCTTGAACAGCTTTCACCTCCCTCTCCTTCCTATTCGTCTGTGTTCACGCTTCCCTTGTCCCATATCCTTCCTTCCCTTTGCCTACGCCTCATCGGGATCCTACCCCCTGGGCCCAGAACAGCAAAACTCGACAAACCGCTCTCCTCCCACCCCTTGCCATTCCGACGCACCATTCCGACGCAACACCCGGCGCCCTCCCCTCCCCTCCCCTCCCCCTCTATCTCCATCCACTCCTACTTCCTTCCCGCATGGCCAACCTTTTTTTGGTCTTCACCCACGACCATATCTTGGGTTCGCTACTCTCACTACCCGTACACTCGCCCTTACCTTTTGAGTTCAACCTCGCCCGCAAACAGCTTGCCTTGTCGCCTTCCATGTCTTCCACAATCGCTGCCTTGTCAACGACACCAGAACTCATGCCACTCTATCATCTACGGTTCCATCGAATAAGTCCCTGCAATTCCTTCTACCTTCGCCACTTGGCCCTCTTGCAATAGCGATACAGACACGTCCAGCAACAACATACAGACATCGAACCCCGCTCCCACTTGGCCTTTTGCCAGACCTAGGTATACATACCTCCCGGTTATTGTCTCTTATCACTCACTCTGCGTGGTATCTAAAGGAGCCGCCGCCCCGGCCTTCTTTCCGCCAAACCGCCTTCTCTTTCCGCTCTTTTACCATCCCAAACTCGCCAGCTCTGCGCTGTCTGGCCCCTGTTCCCACCTACTGCAGCACATTTCAACCGCTTATTGTCGCGCCCGCCCCTCGGCATCCACACTCGGCGCGTTCCATGGACCGACTACTCATCTGGACTGCACCCAAGCTCTCGGTCTCGCGCTCAACCCTTTTAGAGTTGTGTTGAACCTCAACGTCGTCTGCGATAACTCGGCATACTCAAAGCTCATTTGCCGTCTTGGTCCCGCTGTTTTAGCAGTCCCCAGTTTCGCCCCAAAGGCTTCCTGCATCAAGCAATCTTGGTCATCTTGATGTCGGCGATTTCCTCTCCCTCACCGTCGCAGGGCCCCACTGGCCGCATCGACGAGGAGAATCTGCCTCAAGGACAGTGCCGCTATATTTTGTTGACCCCCGGTATCAAAGGCCAGCGATGTGCATGTGTGCGCTTTTCTCTCAACCGCTCAACGCCCGGGGCAAGTTGTGACTGCGGACACATGGCTTGCTATCACGTCAAGAGTCCGGAGCCATCCACCACCCGACAAGAAGTTGAGCTGTTGAAACGGCGTCTCCAGGTCCTCGAAGAACAGCTGGACCAACAAAGGCAGGGCGGTCTCGGAACCGTCATCTCCAGGGTGAGCAACTTGGAGGAGCTGGTCGACAAGAGTCGGGAGGAGATAGGGCAGGAAATCAATGGGTCATATCGTAACATCAACAGAGTCTGGCAGTCCGTTGAGCAGCTGGAGCGGCAAACCTCTCAACTGCAGGAAAACATGCGGTCTCAGTCGAGTCATTTAGACAATGTCAACAACGAGTTGATAAACGTCAGAAATCGACAGATGGAGCTATTCGATGCCGATGAGAGCATGGAGGAAAGGCTGGAACGGTTGGAGTCTGACCATGACTTATTGGCCAGTCGAGACAGTCAGCACATAGATCCTGAGGCCGCGATGACTTCGACGCGTATCGATGTCCAAAGGCTCGTTTGCTCACGGCAACCTCCATCTACACTACCTACTCAGACCGGAGCTCAGAGTCGTTTGAGGGATATGCATGTAGCGCCTCATGCTTCCCCAACTGCCAGCGCCACTGAGCCTAACAGCAGTTCCGGGACTTGCGACGCCTGGACGGTACATATCTCACTGCTTCCGACAGCCTCTCAGCCATTTCCATTCGAAAGGGATACCAACGCTTATAAGCGCTGTCTCTCTCGCGGACTTCATCGGACGGTAGTTGTTGGCGGTTCCGACGGTAGCTCCTTCATCGAGGCCGTCACTAGGTCATTTGATGGCCTCATGGAAGGGAGGCCATGGATGCCGCTACAGGCTAAGCTTTGTGACGCTGAAAGGCTTCAGGGGCTCCCAATGCTACGACCACTCGAGCCGAGGCTCGTCGACAGTGACTACGACCTCGCGTTCCTACGAAAGCACTGTGGTGTTTGCGAGCCCAGTGGCAAAATCGAGTCGCTGTACATCGCAATGCGCCGGGACAAGCTCTCATGGCACTTTCTAAGAAATTCTCCCAAATTCATGGATGGGCTCGAGGACTGCTGGGTTTACGATCCCTTCCTAGACCCAGTCAATCTAACTGGAGATGACCATATGGATGAGAGCGACCGCCCCTCAGCTGGTGACATTGTTCCGAGCTTGCCGAGTCTCAAACGCGCCGCGTCCGAGATGTCGCGAACAGCCGCGTTGGCACCCTCGGCGACAGCCGATGAAAGTGACAGTCCCCGGAGGAAAACCCCAAGGACTACTTGTCTGCCTACACTGGTCGAGTCACACCGACGACTAGAGACCGTGTAAGACGTCGGCGACATCGTTCCCATTCACGGCGAGTATAAGTATTACTACCCTGTAGACCCTGGATGGGGGCCAAAAAAACAAATTTCCCTTACAGGCCTCGTCGGAGATGGGTGGCGTACAGATGTGCCGGTCTTCATTCAACCCCATACAATACGCAAGACGTCGCCCGACAAGTGCGATATGGTAGAAAAGAGGTCTGATGGCCTAACATGTTAGAGGACACTTATTATACCCATTTGAATTAGTTTAGTCTGAGGATGGATTGGTTTATCATTCATATTATTGGGTAAGCAGGTCGACAAGCAGACGAAATAGCACCAACAACAGAAATAAATACGCAGTATCTCAAACCTTTGGTTTGATGCTTTGATTGGGTCTTGTTAATGCGCTTGGGGCGAGTGAATATGTTGGCTGCATAACCACTGCAGGCATTTTTCGGTAGACTGCAGTTCCCATCTTCCAGACCTGTGGGTACCTAGGTAAGTACCTAGGTAGCCAAAGGGGAAGGGGAGCTGTCCCGGCGGCCGATAACCTGTTGACTTCCATTTTTTTAATCAGTTAAGTCCGGAGCCGGACCATCCCGGAAGAAAACTAAGGTAAGCTCACTTCCGGCCTTGACTTTGCAAGCTTGTCCCAAAACAGCAAGGGCGCCGCCGACCAGCCGTCAGCCTCATTCTCCACAGCCACTGAGCGGTCGAAGCTCTGACGGCCATTCAGCGCTAATCATTCACGTTGGTCCGTCGTCGCAGCCCACGACAAACACCAACTCAACGCCAGAATACCAAGCATCTTCTAGGGAAGCCCCCTAGGAAGCATCTTCTTCGAATCCTCTCTCTTTTCTAGGAAGCTTCTGTCACCTCCTCTTGCCCTGTACTCTTCTCAGCTTTTTGCCCTCCACTTTCCCAACTCCAACACACCACTTTCACCATCACAGCTCACATCCATACTGGAACAACCATGGACTGGGATATTGATATGGACGACATCGCTGAGGGCTTTGCCCCTCCAAACGTCACGATTTCAGACAGCACGGTGCGCGATGACTCCCTTCGTATTCCACGTCGGTCCTCTTTCTTACTGACCTTAAATGACAACAGAACACCAGAGAATCTGGCACGGCACCTTCTACTACGACCGAACGCGACCCGGAAAGCTCAACCCTAGTACTAAACAAGGTTCACATCCGAGGGTTGGAGACACTGACGACGGACGATATCAAGACATACGTGAAGGACCATTACGGTTCCATCAACAGGGTCGAATGGATCGACGACGAGTCTGCGAACCTGGTCTTTGGATCCGAGTCTTCGGCACAAGACGCTTTGAAAGCCCTGAGCGCCGTAGAGATCGCCGATGTGACACAGCTACCCATCAACGAGACCATTCCAGCCAAGGCTGTGGCATCCAAGCCAGACGTCAACCTACAAGTTCGATTTGCTGTGATCTCGGACAAGAAGGCACCTGGTGCTGCTCAGAGAAGCAGATTCTATCTTTTCCACCCCGAATTCGATCCCGAGGAAAGATTGAGAAGCGAGGGAAGCAAATATAGGTACCGCGACCGCAGTGGAGACGATCACTACCGCCGTAACGGCCGCGGAAGGGCTCGGCGAGACCGAGAATCAAGCGTCGAGGTGTTCCACGCAAGCATGTATGACGACGAGGACACATTGGCAGACGGCGATTCCAGAGCTCCACGGCAGCGAAGACGATCCCACTCCAGAGGTTGGAGTCCGCATGGAGATCGTTCCTACACGTCTCGTAACCAGCAGAAGGAACTCTTCCCCGGTCGAGGACCGGCAGGAGGAAGGGGTCAACGAAACCGTTCAGCGTCGCCCAAGCGAGATATCGATGGCGATGCAGCAATGGATATGGAGGCAACACGTATTCTGAGACCCAATAACAGAGAGAAAGCATCTAGTATCAAGGAGCGTCTGGCCAGGGATAACAAAGCCAAAGAGCTATTCCCTACAAAGGGCTCCACGGCTGGACAGACACACATGGATCGGGTCATGGATGGTGCGGAAGAGACTACACGATTGATGCAGCGAGGCTTGTCAGTGAGCCACGAGGGAGACTCCAAAAAAGACCTGTTTGACATTCGGGGCAGGGCCGGCAAACAGGGCGTTAACACTGGCTTCACAATCAAGGGCGCAGCGGGGGCAAGCGTCAAGGAGCTGTTTCCTGGTCGCTTTGGTAGTGGCAACACAGGAAAGGAGCTCTTTGCCGACAAGTTGGAGGGTCGGGGCCGCAGGCGGCAGAAGGCTGAGGATTTATTCTCCTAGCACTTCAAAACATGTTATGCCACAACCAAATTTCTGCTGTCAGAAGGATGGTGGGAAGCAATGGTTCGCAACGGCTTTGGAAAGAAAAGAAAAACCAAAATTTGAATGGCTCATAGAGGTACGGTAGATATCCGAAGTTTAACGAGGCTACCATGGTGAAACGTCGGAACTAATCTCATCGGACACCAGAGGACCACATCATGATGGGCTTTACGGTGGCATGAGAGCATCGTTCATCATCACCTAATTCAGCCGCCCGTGAAGGAGAGACGAGGCATTGTAGATCCTGGAGAAAGGGTCACCGGTAGCAGGCTGAGTGCAGTTCGTGGATAGGAAGTGGCGATGCTTGGCCGATGGGATTATTAGTATCATCTCTTCGTCTGCTCGGCTGTTTGGATTCGGATTCTCTCTGTATATTCGCCCCCAATACCAAAAGAGAAGGCAGCAAGCAACGGGATATCGCTAAGGGGGGTGGGAGGATTGGAACCTGTTGTAAAGCGTGAGGGAGGGGGCAGGTGCACGCAAACGTGGAATCATTCCATAACTGCCAATTTCGATGCTAAAGTCCCGCTGAGATACAACTTCTTTCCGTCCTCCTTCCTCTGCCACGTCACGGAAGTGCCACATCAAAGTGGTTTTCGCAGCCATCTCCATATCACTCCATCAGTAAGTCGTGACTTTCATCGGTAAATGATTTTCTATACCCTCGCGCTTTGTCACCCTGCCTTCAGCAGCCAACTGGTGGATGCCTTCACCCGTATTCGATAAGCATCTTTATGCCCTGGACTCATGGGATCCCGATTTACTGATCCAGGGACCAAGTCCACGACATCAACGAAATAACCATCGCGAGTGGAGAGATATGGCCGAGGCTTTCTTCAAACCCTTACAAGATCAGCGAATGGGCTCGGAGATGACTTCTGTACAACCTGACGACTCTCTGACACATCTGGATGTTCTACCGTTCAGACTACGGCAGCGGAGAGTCATTCCGCGCATTGCAAGTCTCGATGCTCTCAGTGCTTCCAAAATAAGCGGAAGCGCCTGCCCCAGCATCAGATCCGACATTTCACAGTTATCTTCGCACCTACTGACGCCCTTCCCAGCCGAACCGAACGAGATTGTCCGGTGTCAGAATCAAAACCAAGTAGAGGGCACAATGTCCCTAGACCAAATGGTGGATGCTTTGCACTACATCATGATGACCAAGCCAGTTCTCGACCCAGTACCGAGAGAGTACAACTCATACATTCTGCACTTGCTGGAGGGGTATTGGGGTGTCCAAGAGCAGCTCAAAAAGACGGAGCAGGCTCTTGCAGAGGAGATGGAAACCAAGAAGCGCAGCCTCGAGGAGTTTGCCAAGGTGTCCGATGAATGGCAAGAGAAGGAAGCAGCCTTCCGCTCAGAGATCAAGCGCATGGAATTGGTGCTCGCCAAAATCGCCCCTGATGGCGTTGGGGCTGTTGTCATGGCCAGGTCCCAGAGTGTTGTGGACAGGAGCGCCAAGTCCTCTAAGGTTTTCAAAGCCAAAATTGAGAAAGCCAGATGCAGTCCCGACAGAGGTCAGTATTACATGCAGTTCAAACGTGCATGTCTTTAACAGCTAAATCGCGGGTAGATGTGTACGGCGCCTTCAATCCTGACGGCATGGAAACTTCGCGCGTTCCGAACGTCCTTGGTAGCCCACACCAGACCCATCGGACGCTCCGTAAGCTGCTCTATAATGACTTTTTTTCGTGTATATGCATGCAAGCTGACCGTTAAGTATCGATGCAGCCGAAATTGGACGACAACGCAGATGTCGAATTGAGCCAGGAGCTGATGAAGGCTCAGCAAAAGCGCCAACAGGTCATCAAGCATGCCAGACAGAACATGCCCCTGGATCCTATATACATAGTTGATACTCTTGACACAAGCTCGTCGGACGAAGACACTACATTGAACCCATCACAGAGGACAAGAGAGTCTTCTGCCATGCCCCGGACGAACCAACTCTCTCGCCAGCCGTCATGCAAACGACGAAGCGAAGCATCGCACGTCTCGGAATTGGCGATCAACACGCCACGGAAGCATGACGGTTTGAGCCAGGTACCTGACAACGCCCTCAGGGAAACCTCCAGTGTCAGTCCAATTAAACACGGAAAGGCTGTTACGGATATAACAGCCGGTGAGCGATTGGGTGGTGCTAGCCAGGATGTCATAACGACAGTATCTGGCAATCAAAGGGGACCTTCTGACCGGGAACCACCTGGAATTTACCGGCACAAAAGAGTCTTTTCATTCGACCCTGGAGATGACGACATTCCGCCGCAAACTTATGAGGCTGGGATTGGGGCCGGGTCCGCAACCGGTCAGAGATCTTACATGCACATGACAAAGTCAGCTGCCATCGAACAGGCTCACGCTTTGGATCGAACGGTCCCTTCGTCTTCGAAAAGGCCAGACACGCAGATCTGACAGAGCAAGATGGATCATGGCTACGCATAGGCTTCGCATCACGGCTCATAGCTCAGGCCTCTATGCAACGCCCTACTGATCCCACAGATTCCTCAGGTGTCATTGAAATCATCTCAGGCAAGGATTCTAGCAGTTTTGTCAGTCAGAGTGAGTTCTGCCGAGCATCGAGATATGGAGATGGCCAAGTCCGAATAGCGGCCTATAGGGCGCTGAAGCAAGCGGGTAATGGCGGGCTTGAATCAAGTAGGCCCATGGGCTAAACATCCGTTATTATTTACCTGTGATAATGCTGCAAAACGTCTGCTGAGACAGGCCAGCATGAGCAGGTATGTGCGCTAGTTGATGGAGTAAAAGGCCGGCAGAGTCGATGTCACATTATCAATTTCTTACCTCTATTGCTTCAAGCCTTTGGTCGGCACCCTCCTTCCCCTATTTTCCTGCATTTATGTACGTCGGAATAAACCAAGATACCTCCCGTGAAACTTCTATGACCTGACGTGGCTATCGGATGCGAGCGGGCTTGCATCTCCTTATGACTACCTCTCTCACCTGTATGTGCATTATGCCGTCGCTTTGGTGTTGTCGTAGACCAGGCTACTAACCAGCCGATCTGAACAATGCACATTTTTTAAATGCAAAACGAAACGCCAAACCTCTAGTCTGCGTTATCTGTCTATCAACTGAAGAGCCGACCCTTTTTGACAGTCATATCTTGTCTTCAACTGCCTGCGGCCGCGATGACAGTGCAATCCGAAGTTTGATGGCCGTGGAGATGGCTAGGGACGGGAGCGATTCCACAGCCAAATTATGCGATTCGCCAAGGAACAATTCGTTATGAATTCATGAGAAGTCCGGGAATGTTTAAGATGAGCCTCACAACGATGGATATGTGGTTGCTGAGTAAAGAGCCTCGCTCGAATGTCTCTCATTTCTGCACCTCGACGCATCACGCGGAAGCTTCATCACCGTAACATTTCACTATCCGTTCCTATCCATAATTCGATTGTATCGAAGGTTTGATTGTCAAGAGGAGTGGTGCTGGTAGTTCAACCCACAAGTACTGGGCCATAAGTCTAGCAGCAAACTAGGGATCACCTCACTGTGCCCTTGCCCAGTATAATCGGTTCCCGAACACTATTTTCGCCGTACATCGCAGCTGATATTGGATTAAATCACACCGACTCAAATGGCAGGATAGGTGCCACACTATTGCTTGTACAGGGTTCGGTTCGAATAGGTCCTGGAATATACTTTCTGGTGGGTGTAATGGAGGTGACATGTTTTGTACTATTGCTGGACTTGTGAACTAGTTTTGTAAATCCAAGATGCCCGTGTGTGGAATGATACGAATCATGAGCGGGTAGGTACTGGAAGAAGAAGAGAAACTGATCGAAGAAAGCACCATGGGTAAACCGGCCCAGGCCTGGACTATGGTAAAGTTACGGGTCTCTACTGGAAATCATATTTCCCCTCGGTCTCTCTCCTCTGGGTTCGTCCTAGAGCTTATTTCTGTACAGAAAACTTACAATTCTGATGGTTCATTATCACCGGGGGCACTCGAGCTGGCGCTGGCTAAGCATGTATTAGCGGTGACAAAAGGTAGAGACACAAATAGGAACGCAGCCATAATCAGTCTCGGGGCAGTCGATCGGCGAGTAGCCTTTCATACCATGAATTTTTGACCGACAATTTAGGCCAATACTGTGCCCTCCTGATCGCCATCTTGCAACTAAAACGAGTGGTCATCATCTGACTTGCGAACCATGACCTGCAGGTTCACTGTGAGAGGTGGTTGAAGATGAACTTGGCCAACTCCTCGAAACGTATGTTCCGAACCTGACCTTAAGCGACGAAAATGCGATCAGAAGAGCCGAAGAATATGTCTCAACCCATTCTCTAACTCACCGTCCCGAATCTTCAGCCTAAGATTGGCCAACCGTCGAAACCACGAGCCACGCGTCTGTAAACGGCTGGAAACGACCGCCACTAGAACCCCAACTGACGACCATTTGCGTTTCCACGGACTACTCTACTATGTGTCAATAAGTGCTCTTAGCACACCTTGTGCCTAATTAATGTTGGTGTCCGTGTTGCTATCGCGGGTTGCCGCATGTCACGGAAAGGCGTCCTTGCCGAAAGGATATACATGACCCTGCCCGACGCTTCGATCACAGATCCAGCCACCACAGGAAGGCGGGAAACGCAAGGAACAGTAGAGCCGAAAGGTAGCACGCCGTGGATCTTCGGAGTGCTATAGCTGAGTAATCGAAAATTGTCACTCTCGTGTCATAAGTGAACGTATACGCTTCCTGCGAGACAGGGAGATGGCAGTTGGCCATATATACTCCTTCTTCCACTGTGTGAGAGGTGTCAAGTGATATATCGACTCAATCTACCAAGAGACCCGGAAGCTGCTGCGCCAACCACGTTAATATTCCCATAAGCTGGGGCAAAGCGTAATCTCAGATCGCAGGGTGGTCAACGGCGCTTTCCCTTGATAAACACACGACTCGAATCAATGCGGCCTTACTGAGACACTGGCTCTGTGGGTTATACCATGATTTTATGGTGACGTTCGTGACGCTTCTTGTTGTCGTCTTTCCATGCTGACGTACCGTATCTCCGCTCCTGAGAAGAATACCCTCGAAAGAAAAGAGGCTCACGCTCATTGCAAAGTGACAGTATGCGTGGGGCTGGCTGCCTGTGAAGAAAAGTCAGAAAAACCGAAACAGACCCCTCTTGGTCATTGTTTGTGCAACATATTCTTTCCTGTGTCAAATTTGAGATACATGAACCGAAAAGCCAGGAAGTCCGTCCTGAACCGTGGGGAGGGCGATTTATCACTCCGAAGTTCATACATAAGCAACCCGGCCCCTCAGGCTCATTCGTTGTGACAAGAAGACGTCAAGCGTACCGTAAGTGCGAGGGTACAGTGTATTTGTGCAACGTGGGAGGTCGTACCTGATCTTGCTGGCGTTAGCCATGGTGGGTAGTTGTTGAAGGACCAACTAATGAATGTCGGTGTAACAGAGACATACGACGCAGCATTACTATACAAGAAGTCGCCAGACAGTATTATCGCATGGTCTCACTGCGGTTATGCTGTAACATAGCCATTCCTCCCTCGAGCACGCACCCTGCATTGTCTTATTCACAAGGACACCTTCTAATACTGCGACAGTTCTGAAGCCCATCGACCTTCAATTTGACAGCATGAAGATAAGTTCAGGGAGGCAATTTCACGAGATGTAGGTCGTAGTGAAGGGGGAAGCACTGGTGGTATATCTGAATGTTGATAAAAGCCGTAATGCGAGCAATGAGAGCAAGTTGTGGTTTCCAGCACTGACCAATAGTTTGGAAGATCGCTGCCTATGTGCAGTCCGTAGTACATCTATACGTAACCTGGGCTTACCTTATTTGGACGGGGAGGTTGAAAGGGAATTTGTCATGCTGGATATCTCGTTCAAGACATATCGAAACTGTCTCGCTCTATCTGTGCCATTCCGTATCAGGCTCTGGAGTGCCGCAGCCTAGCGCCCTGTCCTGTGGCTTTGCCGGTAGTGCCGCGTGCATGCGAGCGGTTTCGACCGAAAAGGCGAAACAGCGACAAACGCACCCTCCTCTGGTAGGCAAGGGTCTATGGATAGCAGAATCGCGAAAAGGTCGTGGAGCACACTGCCTCGAATTCCGAACAGGTAATATTCACGCATACCCTCGGGACGAGCGTGAAGGAGGGTGGGGGTAACATGCAAAGACGGCGAAAGATGGAGATGCTCGAGGTAGCTCAACCTGGGTGGAGAAGCTACCCATGTACCTAAGCACCTTAGGACATTACCTAGGTACAGATACAGAGCCCCAGGCTGGTGATGAGAAGGGGCATGGGGGGTCAGTAGACAAGGAGGCAGCTGAGAAGTGCGGCTGAGATGGCGGGGCTTCATTGGGGAACTCGGGTTGCGGATGAGGTACCTCTGCGGTGGTACTTGGGACCTGTCTAGCGGTACGCATGCCCAAACTACAGTACATCCGAAGGATGGAGAGGGGTGAGGCATCTCGATGCTCCACGAGCGAATGAATGCTTCGCTCCCAATACTTGGTCGTGACCGTTGTCGTTGCTTTTTCCACGATCGTCTGTCGCACGCTCACATCGTAATCGTGGTGAGCCACAGCCGCGGATGTGAGTAGTGATTTCCGTCACCCAGGTTTACATAGTGTATCCGTACCTAGCACCATAGACAGTGAGTGAGTGCATGATGACTATCTGGTTATCCCTGCCATGGAATCATCGGGTCGGGGGGGGGGGGGGGGGGGGGGGGGGGGGGGGGGGTTCAGGCACTCGCATTTTGCCCGGGAATACACAGTTTGGAGACGGCGGCGCCCGTGTTCGGCAGATCACTGGACGTGCACCGTCATCCCATTGGGGGGGGGTGGATCGCGGCGGAGAATTATCTTTCGTATCTGTGACTACGTAACCTAAACTACTAAACCTGGTGCTTTGGGAAGACGGGACACTTTTAAGCCGTTCGCCAGTCTCGGCATCATAACAAGAATGTGATACCCATCTACCTACGTAGGTACGCATGTGTGGTGCAAGGGTGCGCATCACCGAGACTTCTCCAGCATCGTATCCTACAGTGTGCACTACATACTATACCTGTACGTAGTCGGTGGCGTGTGAGGTGTACACGATAATGCTCATAAGGGCAATGCGAGGGGGTAGATTACATTAGGTGATTACCTACGCACAACAACCAAGTAAGACATTATGTCTAACCGCATAACTGCATAATCATGTATTATTGTATTCCGTGTCGAGATGGTACAACGTACCTACAATATGTATGTACGAATAGCGTGTGCACGCCATCGCTAGGTGTGGGATATGACGTGCGGACGCAAGGGTTCGTTCGAGTCGATGAATGAATGTTGGCTAGTCCATAGAAGACGACAACGGCGCGCACAGAAGTGGGAAGCAAGAAATTTCGCTTCATGTCTTGATGCCTGGTGCCGCATGCACCTTCACTTCACCTTACGTACGGATTCCCAATTGCAAATACCCCACCTACCTACCTATCGTGCCTAGGTACTCGCCTAGCCCTGGCCTGGTTTCGTGTCTTAGACAGTCGAGTGACCCAGCTCAGGGGGGACAAACGGCAGGCACCTACGTCTGCCCACCCAATTACTATATAGGCAGCATGTAGTGTATAACGGCCGAGGGGCTGACTGGTTGGCTGGCACGTTGTAATTTCGATACAATGCCGTGGTTGCGGAGCACCCGTGTGATGCATCCAGACGGACGGGTGTCGGGTTTTAGTCCCCCTTGTTCTTGAGCTGAAATTGAGATTAAGACCCAGACTTTGCTGAGTCTGCTTGGTTGGTTGATTCGTTCTGCCATCTCTTGCCAGTCGCAGAAGCTCGCTCCCTTCCCCCTTCTTGCCCACCGAAGCTACATCGTGGGCCAGAGAGAAGGGAGGGATGCAATCCAGTGCTTCCCAAAACCCACTGAATATACAGATGTCGAAACAATCCAACATGATGTATGTGGGTAGTGGCTAAGCTACCTACCAACCTTAGTAACCAACCGTGGTACATAGTAGATAGGCAGGTACCGAGACATGTCATGCAACAACAGCTCGACCGCCCCGGGTCACCGTGGAAGAGCCTAGGTAACTATATCGTATATACTCTGTACGTACGATGTACATTAGTACATACACTACGGCTAAAGGAATATAGGTATGCACTTTGCTTATGCTCAGCGAATTGCGTGCCGGGGCTTGACTCACCCCCCCCCCCCCCCACCCCCCCTGCTCGTGAGGCTTCCCGCTGGGCCGCTGGAAAAGCTGGGGCTATCCTTGTCGCGTTCCGCCTCCCATCTTTCTCTTTTGCTTACTGCTGGCCGACCGTTGATCGATTGGCCCGGGGCCCTGGTGATGGGGCGAACATGTAAACTATGTTGTTCGATGCCCATGTCGTCGATTATCGGCGCAGCCTGCATTGTGACTGAGAACCCGACAGCATCACCCAGGAGAAATGGGATCTGAGATCAATCCCCACATCCTTTCTCCGGGAATCCCCATCTCTGTCGGTCGGTCTGGTAAGCGGTAAACCGTAACGGCCAACCATGCCTCCTCTTATTGGCCTTACCCCTTTTCCTGTGTGCGCCTTTATGTACACATCGACCACAGAAGCTCCATCTAACCCTCCCGGGGATGATCGTCAACACCCGTAATCAATATCCGTATTTCACAGCGTTGCAGCTGCAGCCTAGAATCGCTTAGATCCCCTCCTCTACCAAGCACCGATCGACCAATACCTATACAAAAAGGTATCAACACCGTTACTGGGGGGCCCACAACCAGAGATGATCGTCGGACACCCGATGGGATATGGAATCATTTTCGCCAAGACTGTCTTTCGGATGCCAACCCCTGGCCTGGGGGTAGATATACTCTACGCGGGTGGTGCGACGCTCTTGTCAGCAATCTTGTTGTTTCAATATTCGTCCGTACTCTGCCGGTAGGTACTCATTTCGCTGTCGTCTTATAGAGCCTTTGGCAACTCGTCTCCACCCATACAATCAATACGCACGTGCAAAAATGAGCAGCGTCCTTGCTTATGTTCGGTTATGATGAGCAATGTCGGTAGACGCTTGACGATTGAGCCTTGCCCCTTTGTCTTTCCTCTTATTTATTCGTATCGTTGACTCGCGAACGGGGACTCCCGCCAAGATGCGAGCCGACCGAGTACGCCGGCGTAAATGGCAATCGACGATGATGCAGCTCAAGCCGGACCAATGATGATGACGACGACGACGACAAGGGGCCGACGGAATGAACAGCAATCAGTCAGCGGGGGCGGTGGGGGATACAGGAGGAGCAGCAGCCGATCTGCGGTGCACCGTTTGTCTTGGAGCAAGAACATAGTACTCCGTACACGACTGTCTACTGGCGACCGATGATGGACATCAGGGGGCACGCTGTGGTGCTGCACGAACGGTCAACGGTCTTTTCTCCAGTGGTCGGGAATGACCAGGGAGGTGGCATCTACCTCTGTAGTTTAGCCTGACAAACCCCGAGTCCCCGACAGGTTTGAGCCCAACAAGAATCGTGAGATGGTCTCTACACTAGTGACTGGGTCTAGGCCTTGGCCACCGCGGTCGACAGGTGCCGTCGTTGTTTTGAAACGGTCGACGGTGACTAAGTAGCGTAGCTGCACCGGCGCCTGGGGCGATAAAGCCTCTCGCCATATTTAGCGTCTTGATTGGTCAAGTCAAACACAAACGACCTGGCATCATCCATGAATCATGCGTGGGACGGCAAACCGGACAAGACAGCAGTAGCGTCCCATACATATACAGGACGTTGGTGGAGCAGACTAAGGGCCCGCAAACGGTCAGGGTTTTCTTCGCCTCTTGATGGCATTGTTTGCTTCGTTAGGGCCCATGCAGGTGGGCCTGGTTGGTTGATTGAAGCTCACCGTGCTTGCCATCATGCTCCCCTGCCCCTGTAAGTCATTTGACTCCTCAGCCGCCTTGATGGTACAGTACTGTACATACTCACGATGGGAGAGCTTGGGAAATGCAAGCGCAGGTCGACCAGCGACGATGCATGGGCCTTTCTGGCTCGCTGGGACACCCCCGCCGGGATGTGTCTCTTGCGTTCAAGGAGGTTGGCAGATCCTGTCCGATCCCATCAGCACGGCTAGGTGCCAATTCGCTACCATCGGTTTAATCCACCAGGGAGGGATCGGCCACGGGACACAAGCATGCCGAAGGTGGGAGACCAGGGTCTGGTGGGGATCACGGCATCGAACCCTGGGTACCTAGATTTGCACGATATTTGGTTATTGCGTCGTCAGGGCCCTCGAGTCACCTCTTCTTGGGCAATCTACCTAGGGTAGGTACTTGGACACCTATCCGGTTCATCCGTACCTGGGCACGCATGGACGCTTGCGTGTTTGTGCGGTGCGAATGCGGCTGAAGTACGTACGACAACGATAATAGGTAGTGGTCCTGAGCATTGGAGGTCGGATGATGACGGAGCAAGAGCGTTGAAAGAAATGTCATTGTCAGTTTGATCAGTTCCACTGACTGATTTGATTGATGGATGTCGTTTGTCATGCTGCCTCGGGCGAGGCCGTGTCCGTGTCCGTGCCCAATTTCTCGGCCATCGCATGGCTATTGCGTGGTTTGAGGAATTGTCACAACCTTGACTCTTCGGACTGATCGTGTCGCGGTTAGGAGGGCACGTCGAACCGGCTGCCGTGTGCAGATTGGATGCTGAGGAGAGGACTGACAGAGAGGCATCCGGAAAGGATGGAAATATACTTTGGCCAAAGTCACACCGTCCCTTTTGCGCGCACCCTCCCTCACAACCTACTATACCAAGTAAGTATCACCTACCTGCCTGTCTACCTGTGTAGGTGGTGATTTCAAGTGGGCTGCTGACAACACGGGGCATGTACCGATCGCAACGCGGAGCTGGAGACAGTTCCCGGTGCAGCGGTGCACCTTTTTACCTCGCCTTCATGTTGACGTACCCTACCTTACTTGGTAATAGTTTACATAGTTCGGCTGCATTCGGGACCCCACTGGGTCCGAGTCCGAGTCCTGGGCCTGCCTCGGGGTGATTTACAGGTAGAATCAATCGCCTTAAGCTCGGGTCCATGGAAAGAAAGAGTCTCTACAAGTAGGTAGGTAGCACGCGGCTTGCCACAAAAAAAAAAAGTGCACACTATAGACTGCACTTTACCACCAACTGTCTATAGACAATTGTAAGGGAGTATATGACAACACAAATCAAATATATATTTAGGAATCAGTTTAGATGACTTGTTTTTGCAGCGATGTTTCGTATTTTTGATGCTCTGTTCATGGTGGTTAAAGGGGGGGGGGGGGGGGGGGGGGGGGGGGGGG
This sequence comes from Colletotrichum somersetense, assembly GCA_030867255.1. Taxonomy (NCBI): domain Eukaryota; kingdom Fungi; phylum Ascomycota; class Sordariomycetes; order Glomerellales; family Glomerellaceae; genus Colletotrichum; species Colletotrichum somersetense. Next base: position 35,519 of record MU843463.1, on the reverse strand, counting down.
TTTTTGGGTGTGGGGTTTTTTTGTGTTTTTTTTTTTTTTTTTTTTTTTTTTTTTTTTTTTTTTTTTTTGCAAGCCGCGTGGGTAGGTAGGTAGTATTTCGGGCTTCATTTTCGGGTTGTGGCATGGCAGAGGACCATAGTATTCTTCCTCACTCGTCACCTGGTAGTGTGAATATGTCTTTCAATTGCTCTCAAGCGCACCAGCAACAACAACGCCCATGTACAAGACATGCCAATCGTGTCTTGTAGTATTTTGTGTTAGACATGGATTAGCCATCCGCTTCTCGATCGGTGGCTCCCTCGAGTGTCGTCTCGTACGTACCGCCGCCGAGAGCATCGTTGTCGAGTACATATAGTATGTAACTGGGAACCCCCTGGCCGCTTCTTTGTTATCGCACATTGCGTTCCCCATGTGCCCCCCATCCGTGTCCATGATCCTATCCTCGTCATGATCGACAGCGGCACACCACCAGCCCATCTGCAGCCACTCTCCCCACCTCGTGTTTGGCAGCGATTGCCCTGAGCGCTCTGTCCTCCGCCTCATCTTCACCTCTTGTCCCTGTCTAGCGCCTTCAGGAGCAACACCTGAGCCTGAGCCATGCTCACACACGGTCGCAAATTCCACCAAAGCTCAGTGCGCACCTCAGCCGTTCGACCCAAAAATAAGACGAGGGGAGAAGGGGGCACCCTCCTTTGGCCTGGGTCTCTTTCTGCTACGATACCTATCTTTTCGTACCTCACTCCCACGGCGCAAACTCCGGCACAGTCGTGACTTCACTTAGTAATGCCAAACTCTATATTGCGTATCTTGAGCAACCGTGATTACTGCTGCCTCCCTCCATGCCCTTGGCTTTCCTCATTTCATCGGGTACATCGTCATCTCTGCAACCACGTTGAATTTTTCAACTCAGCCGACGCCCCATCGAAAGCTATAAGTACTTAATTATAAACAAAACAGACGCAAAGTCTCGTCCTTTTTGGCGGTTGAATTCCGCTATTACTACTCTTGGTTGGAAACGGAGGTAACAACACCCTTGTTTCTACTTTTGCCGAGAGCCCGCTCGATCACTCACCCGTCCCATCATGGCTGACGTGGCTGCAAACGTGGGAGTAACAGCCATGGCTCTCCCAGTCTGGTTATCTGGCTGTGGCGCCGCCGCGGCTCTGGGGACAAATGCGTTGTAAAAGACACGCCTGAGCGAAGCCTCACCTGGCCAACTACCACAATCCAAAATATGATGAAGGACATTTTGACGTATTGAGAATGGGTTTGATTAGTTCCCGCAGTTTGTGCGAGCGATGATGAAGAGCTATAAACCAATAGGAATGAATAATGGAGAGATTTCACCTGAACCTCTGCCATCCTGCCACCATCCATCCTATGCCAGACCTCTTTCATATATATCAGGCCTCCCAATGCGCCATCCCCTCGCTGGGGTATTTTTTGTTGAGTATCAACCAGATGCAAAATGAAATAATAAAAAAGTACAAGTCGCCTTTTTGACGCGCTTTAATCACGTATTTCCTTCCCGTTGTATAACTGCGCGCGTTTGGAGTCGCGCATTCCTTTTTCTTCTTGATGGTACAGCAGAGCATCGTACACGAATATGGTGCTCCTCCAGGACAAAATTTTGAAAAGACGAGTGCTTAGCCAAGCAATGCTGAGACATCCATCCTCGAGTCCTTGTCGGCAACCGAGGGTGAGATGGGTGGAGGCACCTGTTGGGCAGTGCTCCCCACAGGCGAGTTGGGTGCGGTTAAGAGGTGTGATGTGATGGAGGGCAGCCGCATGTGTCCGGCTTCCTTGCCATCGCCCGGTGCGTGAAGGAGACTACCAAAGGAAGGCAGAGAGCGAGGGGCCGCGTTGTCGTCCATTCGGAGGGGTGCCAGCTGGATGGACGGCGAGTTGCCCCGCGACAAACACTGAGGGGATGTAGTGTAGCTGGAGGCGGCATCCGAGACTGTGGATGCCTCACCGTCGAGACCGTCGCTTCCATGGGATGAAGTGGAGTTCGGGGATGGAAGAGGGGACTCGAGCTGGTAGTAGCTGTGGCCATGGGAGTAGAAGGCAGGGGACACGGGCGAAGACATGCCATGCCTAGCATAGGAGAGGGAGGTAGCGTGGGAGTTGATGGTGAGAGCTGGGCGTTGGTAGGCAGATGGTCCGTATCGCCTATCGTCGAAGCTGGAGCTGCTCTGGGTGGCTCTGCGGCGATCATGACGCTTCCGGCGGTTCTGGCTTCCGTTCCACCAGTTTTTGACAGCGTTGTCGCTGCGGCCATGCAGGCGTCTTGCAATCTCTGCCCACCTCTTGCCGATCTCGTTAACGAGGATTTCTATCTGGGCGCCTTCTTCGGGCGTGATGGGCTCGTGGTTTAGTGTAGGCTTAAGATTCTGGTGGAATCGTTCCCTGCACTGCTTTGGCGTCCGCGTTCCCAGGGCTTGGGCAATCCGAACCCAGTTCAAGGGCCCCTGGTCGTTGACAAGCTGCATCAGATAGGCATCCTCTTGTTGCGACCACGGCCCTCTCCGTTGGGAAGCCATTATGATGGTGGTTTTTTTCTGCGTTGGAAGGATATAGATTGGAGCCGTGGGGAGAGGATAACTATTGGCGATGATGTCGAAAAGACGAATGAGTGGTGATGATGTGTGTGGATGGGTATAGTATAGGTGCGTGATGTATGTGAGATATGAATTTTAATTTTTGTTGGAATAGTAGACTGATAGGTTGACTAGCGAATAGATGATGAAGAGATGGAAGGGGCTGAATGAGGTCTTGGATGAGCGTGGGATGTCTGCCGTATATATGTTGTTGAGCAGGTGGAAGCAGCGTGGTGGAGAGACAACATGCAAAAGCAGAAGTGTCAAGGTTGAAGAGGCTGTGCGCCCAGAACGAGGTGAGGTGTGTGCGAATTCAAAATAAAATTGGAGGGCATGGGGGGAGGGGACGAAAGAATAAGAAAGGTTAAGGTTTGAAGTGAGCCTGGAGGAGGGTGGGAAAAGACGAAGAACAAGCAGGGTGAAAGGAACTTGACGCCCACCCCCCAGCACGGATACGTAGATCACAAAGATCATAGAGCAGAGCAGAGAGAGAAAGAGATAAGGCAAAAAGAGACCAGCAAAGGGCGATGATGGCCGGTGGAGCGACGGTTCTTGAAAATCCCCCGGCACACACACCCACCTAACCTGATCAAGGGCAAGCCAAGGCACTTGCCGGCAACATCAGCGACAGCGGTTGCGTACGTTGTAGCGCCCATGGGTAGAGTTGATTGCTCAAAAAGCACGATCCGATGGAAGCTAGAATAGGACAAGACACCTTTCCAGTTGGGAGGAACGAGGGAGGGGGGAGTGAACGTCCACCGCAAGTAGTCCAACCAAGCGTAGGTAGGGTAGGTAGCTCAACACTGAGGAGCAAGGGGAGCGGTACCTCAGACCTGAAGCCGGGGGGTGTGAGACATACAGCCAGGGGGTGAAGCTAATTGGTGGCTTGCACCTGTTCAAGTTGAAATGTATCTGTCGTCTTTGGACAAGACTTGAGAGAAAAAGAGAGCAACGATACTGGAGAGAGAGAGGCCTGGACCCTCGCCCGGCTCACAGCTCCCCTCCAGCTTCAGCTCCAGCTCCACTCCAGCTTCGACATCTCCCTGAGGAGCCCGCAGGGGTACATACCCGACCGATTAGGTGGTGTATTGTATGTACAATGTATCATGGTATCCGCCCTCTCTTTTCTAATCCCTCGGGCTTGTCTTCGCCATTCTCTAGGGCCCTGCTTCTCACTCTATTTTCTAGTTTACTGTACACCCTTGGCTGGGTGAAAGGCATCAATAGATGAGCGAGCGGCCACCGTCCGTCCCATTGCAGCATACGCAATAGAACCATTACAGCAAGCAACATGATGCAGTGGTTCAAGGTGACAGACTGTGCGGGGGAGGGACTCGTCCAGTTCCTGGGACCAGGCCATGAGAAACACTCGTTCTTTTAACTGACCCAGCTTGCTCTTGCGGGCCATCTGCTCTCGAAACACGCCCCCGGCCCCTGTCAGCCCGGACGGAGGCACCACAGAATGTATGTACCTCTCTCCGTTCACCCCGGTCCTTGTCGCATATCCCTACCCCGGTCCCGTTTGCGCTGCCGATGAAGAGGATCCCTGATCTTGTTTTGCTACTGGCCCTGTCCCTGGTCCTTGTAGCGGCCCCGGCTCAAGCCACAAGCCAAGCCAAGCAACGCCATGGACCCAGCGGGGCAGGATTCTCTGATCTGATGCTAGGATGATGCCAGGGTATGTGTCGCTGCTGGAATCGGGCGCTGCTGGAGAGACGGATAAGGCATGGTGAGAACAAGGACCTCGATCGTTCAGAGGTCCAACTGTTTTCCGTCAGTCAAAAGGTATGAGATACAACTACTTTGAGACACTACACCCACCAAGCGCATTCGGCGGGGGGTGGGGGCAAATGCACTTGCTCGTCTCCCCCAAGTCTCTTTTGGCTTTTGGCTGCAGCAGGATGCGACTTGATGTGTTCGCCGGTGTTGTCCGTACCTGAAGACCCGTGGAGTATGCAATTGAACCAACCGAGTTGAGATGAGCGAGCCATACCCAATTACTCCGGTGAAGGAAGGGCAGCATGTAGGTCCACGTCAAGAGACGTCCAACCGACGAACTTGGATAAGCGCATTCGGATAATGTCGAGCGCTCGGGCATTGTCGTTGACGGCTCGTCCTGCTGTTCCAGCATCTCGTCTGACGACATTGCTGCCCGTCGATCTGACCAGGTCAAGGATCATTTGTATTTTTGGAATTTTCAGAAATGGCTAAAGGTTAAAACTTTGTCTTCTTCATCTACGTCGTTGCCCTTGCGCTTCATCGCTTTTGGGCACAGATCAACGAGGTCGATACGCCCAGGAGATGACATATATTCTTGTCCAGTGAAGACAGCCGAGTCCGTCAACCTTTGGGAAGGTTGACAGGTCGAGGCTCGTGTGCCTGGCGAAGCTGCATATTACGGATCGAACTGGGCCCGCATGGCGAATGCGAGTCGTACGAGGCACAGACTACATGTACACACGGAAAGGCGGCAGGGTGCACCGGTGCAGAATCTATGAGACTATGGTGCGCGGCCCTCAGGATGCCGTGTAGCCTGCGCTATGTGTGGACGCGGTGAGATGCGGATGCCGATGCAAAATCAACAAGGGGGGCACACCGACTTGCTGCCCCTCAGTATCTGTTCTTGTCGCGGACGTGTCCTAGGAACATTTACGGGGCAAGCTAATCCAAGGCAGCTCTTTCAATTGCCACCGGCTTCGGGTACTTGGCAGAGAGAACAGAAAGACTGCTTTGGGGGTGGGGTTCGGCGTGCATCGGGGCCTGGCCTGCTGGAAACGGCAGCAGCATCAGTGTCCGGTTGAGCGACGGAAGCAGGCGCGGCGGCTGAGGGAGAAGGGGTCCAGCTTGACGCTGAGAAGATGACTTACCAAGGTATCCCGATCCCCATCTATCTATTGTCCCTGGAGGGCCGCGTTCAGCTGGCTGGGTTGAGCGACCAGTGAGTGGAACGTGTCCGGTTGGGGGACGGACCGGCAACAATCATGCGGGGAGGGGGGGGTGGAAGCTGCTCGAAGCTGGCAAGATGTGGAAAGGGTGCCTGAGTGTGGAGGCCGGAAAGGAAACGGGCGTGGAGGGCGATTGGGTGTCGGCGTCGCGCAACTTACCTTCTAGGTGCGATGTAGGTACGATTTGTCCGCAACGCGGCACGAGGACCGGTAGTAACGCCCATTCGCTCTACCCGGCGCACGCTATACTGCATAACAATCCAATCTCTCTTCTTCTGCCGGTCTGGGTATGTTTCCAACGCAATTGCTCGTGAGCGCATTCGCGGAGGGCGCGCGGCAAGATGATGGCAAACAAACGAGGTTAGAACGTCAGGGTCAAAGGGTCTGGTGGACGTGGATGTAAACGCCGTTTCTGGTGGGATTGATTGGCCCGAGCAATCCAGTCCCCCCCTCCTTCTTGTTTGCCATGGCTTTCTTTCTCCCAAATCCGTCCCAGTCTAATCGAGTCTTGTCGGCCGAAAAAATCGAGAAGAGCACCGAGCCTCGGCGCAGAGAGAGAGGACGGGGGAAAAAATGCAATGCCGTGTGTCAGCAAGCGTCCGTGTTACTTATGGCGTCCGTCCATATGTCTGTCTGTCTGTCCGTCCGTCCGTCCGTCCAGAGAGGAGCGGGGAGGGACTAGAGGTAGGCATGGCATGGTGTGGTATGGTGTGGTGTGATGTGTTTGTGTTGCGGGTGTTGGTGGTGCACGATCGATGGATAGGTAGGTACTTGGTAGCCGGGCCGCATCTGTTGACGGGCTGCCAGGCCATCTCCCTGACGGCTGGCTGGCTGGTTCGTTCCAATCAGTTCTTGTCATTGAGCACGAACAGGAAGGGGGTGCTGCTAAAATGGGCATGGCGCGGCAGAACAATTGCAAATCCAAAAAAGATTGCTTTTCTTTCCTCGGACGATCCCGCCAAATCATGATGACCCAATCGGATCGTCTAGGGTGTTGGGTTCTGGGTTCGGGAAAGGAACGGACTAAGGAGCCGGCCGACCTTTCTTAGGTACTGTACATACCTAGGTAGGAAGGAACCTACCTACTGTACCTTCTTACCCACCCACCTAGTAGGTACCTACACTATGTACCTAGATAATTTACCTACACTCCCTACCTCACAAAAGGAAAGAAAATCAAAGCGTCGACAAAACGTCAACGTCAACGTCAACGGTCACTGGACACAAGTGGGCCAAGCTTCTTGGTCGGAAATGGTCATTGTCGGTGCCTCATCCGTACCTATCTACCTACTTAGTGTAGCCTGTGTGCTTCACGGTACGTAGCCGTTCCGTTCTGCCTACTGGGTCCGTTCTTCAGAGGTGTTCCTGGAGCCTGACATAATCCGAGCCCCGCCCCGGCGTGCTTGCTTGTCGATGGACTGCCGGATGGAGCATGGCGTGAAGGCGAAAGGTCCCTCTGGACCATACACATAGCTAGGAATGCGCACGGCAATTGCCATGTTAGCCTCCTATGGCAGTAATGGACGTAGCTATGGCGTCGTCTTCTCGGACATGCCATGGCTTGGGGAGAGCCGGTACCAACCCTAAAGCAGACAGACTATGCGTCAGGCGTTGGGGCAAACTCGAGGCATCAGATTGTAATACCGGTATCAAGTAAACATGATTCGATCTTCGGTGCCGGGTACGGAGGCAGTCGTCCTCGTGGTTTATCCTACACAGGAGGCGCCGACAGAGAGAGAGAGAGAGTCCGCAAGCTGCGGGGGATAGACTAACGCAAGCTGACACTCAAAAACGGCCCAGAACGATGCCTCAAAAGCCGCCATTGCGACGCCTTGATGTGCGGCCAGGGGCTGGCTGTACCCTGTCCAGGATGTCTCCCAATCTCACTGGCATTCTTCATGCAGGGAGAGTACTTGCCACCGGACACCCATCCAACAGTGTACCAGTGTCGGCGTGAGCGCAGGTACCTACCTACAGAACCAGATCCCTTAGAACCTCCTCCCCGTCGGCTTGAGGCTTATTCTTGAGGCAGTACCACTACCTCCGAGGAGGCTTCCGATAAGCCAGGCGATATGAACCCGTCCAAAGCCACAACGAGAAGCTAGGCTTGGTCGAGAGAGGGAGGTAAACTTATCGTTTGTCGTGGGCGACAATCGAGGTTGGCCTAGTTCCTCTGGAGAGACAGACGGAGAGACAGACAGAGAGAGTGGGAAGGAGAGGGAGCACCGAAGGACAGGAGGATGGAGACATGACGGCTGAAAACGCAACGGGTGCTAGCCATAGGTTGGATAGTTTTGTTGCCCACGAGCCAAGACGGGGAAAGCGAATACGGAGCAGTTCCAGGGCGGTGGGAAAAGGCGGCAAGAGCGGTGGTGACGGGTCATCTTTGGACGCAAGATTTGGCATTCCTCGCACCTCGACCACCATGCCATGTAACGAAGGTGAGTTTGCGCTGTTGTTGATGAGACGAGCCATGTCAAATTGTGGCAGCATTCCGACGGGAGAGCAAGTGCAGAAGACGACATTGAGGCGCGTCTGCCGTCTGTAGCCTGATGTTGGGTGGGTGTTGTTGGGGAGGGGCTAGGTATCTTTCCTCACGATACGGTATGGTCAGGTACTCGTACTTAGGTACCGTATACACTCGACAAATCCGACCTTGGGCTAGTTCTAGCGCTAAACTTACATCTGAAGGCGGTCTATGAGATCCAATAGGAATTGTTGCTGATGTACCTTGCTAACGACTGTTTCTGCCGGTACGCCATAACCCTTGCAGTAATTGTTTAACCACTTATGGGCTAACCTAAGGTCGGATTTGTCGAGTGTATACAGTAGGTAGACGGAGAGTGGTTTCAGGCATAGACACGCCCAGCCAAGTTGGGAAGACGGAATAAATAAATTAAACCCATCTATCCACCTCTACAGCACGGTCCCGCAGGGCACGAGAGCGAGGAAACGTCAGCGGCCGAGCGTCGCGCACTCGCACTCGCCGCACCTTCCAGCAACTGTCCCAGCCCCTTCTTTTACTTCTACAGGTATATACTAAGTATGTACAGGACGGGAGACTGCATAATGAAGTCCGGGCCAAGGTATCGACGTTGGCCTCGCCAGGGTCCAAAGTCAAACGACTGGCAACAGTGATTCCGGACGATAGTGGACACAGATGGGATGCAATGTCGATTGCGGAAGCGAGAGGGAGATCAATCCAGTAGGCTTTGCTGCAAGAAAAGCGGCAAACATGAAAACACAAATACTGGTACGATTTGAAATTCGGATGCATATGCAAGGTGGAAGGAAGTGCAGACGCGCATCACTCACTGCCTCTTCAACAGCGTTCCCGTGCCTCTGGTAAGTCGCAGCGACGGACTACAACCTTAGGAACGGGTGATCTGCAAGGCATCTCGTTGCGGCTCGGCTTGCGGGTTGCTTGCATGCCTGCCTACCTGCCTGCCGTTATCCGTACATACTTACCCACCTAAGTTAGGTAGGTAGTAGATAGGTACACCACACTGGTACTGAGTACATGGGGTTGGCGAAAGATGAAGTGATATTGGGCATCTAGATAGGTTCCCTGCCCCTAGGAACATGGCCAAGCCAGAGCCGTGCTGCTGGGCTCCCTCCCCCTCTTTTCTTTTCTCTTGTTGCTTTTCTTTCACCTTCGTCTGCCTTATTTGTAACGCACAGTTGGCTCGAGGGTCTATATGTACGATATATATATATATATATATATATATACATATATATGTGTGTGTGTGCAATGCATGTGCAAGACGAGGCAAGACAGTGACAAAATATGTCCATTTCTTCTCTGGATTTCCAAATTCAATCCAATCCACGCCCCATTATGTATCCTTGCTATTCGGCCTACGGCGACAGAGCGGCATCACACTCTTTTGACCCGTTTCAGTCGCAACCTGCTCCCAGATCCCGTGCAGATTTACCAACGACCCTTACCCATTGGTGTTACATGAGCAGTAGCGTCTTGATGCATTGTCAATTTCCTAGCCTGATGCCTGCCTACGAAAGTGCACTACGCCAGGTATGCAAGGCACACGAATCCATAGTATCTTATCTAGGTACCTTTTTTGCACGTGTACTCCCTTCGTTCGTGAGCATGTATGTACAGTACAGTGTGTACATATGTACACTAATGGACGGCGAGAGGGTCAAGCGGTCTGAACCACCTGCCTAATGTGGCTGGCAATGCGAGATCAAGCATGGTGCGTGTCGAGGTGGGAGGTGCAAAGCACTATGTATTCGCACGAGCGCAGGCGATCATGGCCGTGCTTGGCCCGACGAGAAGATTGCCCAGGTGCAAATCCGATACGGAATAGGAGGCGGAGGCCCCGATGCCGCATTTCTCTGTCAACCGATCCGGGCCTGAGCGCTCTTCTTGATGACTACCGGCCGGCCGGCCAGCAGGCCCAGGCCATCAACACCGAATTCAAAGCGGATTTATGTCATGATGTCGTGGCTGTGTGACTGTCCAAGGTACCTACCTACCTACTTACCTACCATACTTAAACGTTGACGAGAAGCTATAGGGGTGGGGACGCTCACACTCCACACTTTCCTGGCAGCTGGGACCAACGGTCGAAGCTGGACTTTTGGGCCGCAAGACAGGAACTAACGGCACCTGTATCCCATGGAGCGTTGACCCATAACTTGGGGACCTCAGCTGTCCCTGACACCAGTAACGTGGGCAAACTAGCATCCATTTACCCCCCCTTGAAGAGTCGTAACCTGCCACCAGATGTCTATGCTATCAGTTTCCTACCTACATCAGACAGCCGGCTACGGCTGCGTCTCCTAATCCGATATCTACCTCCGCAGTCATGAAGTCGTTATTCCAAGGTAGCGTCGCCGTCGAGCCATCGCACCGTCAATGCAGCAAGACAGACCGCCTCCGCAAGAGTCAGCATGAGGAGCTGTGTCTTAGTCTGCCCTTGTTGCCCTTCGTTGTCCTTCTCGATGAATCTACTGGGCCTAGTCACGCCCCCGCTCGCCTTTGGCCGCTTCGCCATATCTCAGCCTCGATCCAACGAGACAAAGTACCCATGAACGGCGCGACATGCCCGCATCTGTACTGGATCATAACCCAAGGGCCCTACGTTGCCGCTGATGAAAACGATCCCATCAACCTTGTCCCACCGTCGTCATACGCACGTATAGCCCACTAAAATGCATACATGCTGAGTCTAGCTTCGCTCTTGCCCATCTGCATTGACCGAGCCGTCACTGGACCACAAGCGTCTGATACGATGCTTGAAAAACGTAGCGATCGTCTATAGGTATCCTGCTGTCGCACTCTGTCAGGCAAGCTCCTCGCGGTGCCTCGCCTTGCGCGGTTACTAGACATTATCGACACCTCGATGCATGCGGATGCTGACGCTTTCAATTCACCTTCACTACCAGCGTCCGGGCTTGGCCTAGTTTCTCACTATTAATCAAAACACAAAGGCTTCTCATCAACACAAAGCACCAAAGCCTACAATCGTTGGCACATATCACTTCCAACGCTGTGCCTTCCTCTATGCAGTCCCTCCGTTTTTGCATGGCCTGCTGACCGACCGGGGCTTAGCAAGACTCGGCCCCAAGCTTAGCTGCTCAAGTTTGGTAGCCCCCGGTTCGGATAGCAACCAACCGGCTGGGAATACGGCTGGAATGGGCTCTGGGCAGTTAAACGGGGTTATTCATGCCTATGGGTCGCAGATCATGAAACATGCCTACCTTTTTGCATTCTCCCTACGAGTGCGGATATTTGCGAAGGAACACACCCCTTTCATGGGTCCCTCATCAGAACCTTGCATCAGGAGTTACTGGTGCGCCGTCCAGTACTTGAATTTTTTATATTTTATATTTTGGATCTCCCGTATGAAAGAAAGCCCTTCATCTCTGGTTGATACGGGCAAGACCTGTTGACAGTGAAGGAAACTGATCGTAGATGGCGGGACGCAAAAAGCAAAGACGAGCATGAGACAAGATGCACCAATCGCTGGGAGATGTAATTAGTCCCGGTCGGGTCGAAGGCTTGACGAACCACTGTTACCCAATTCAGGTTCCACGACACCACCACGACATTACCATGCATGTCCACCTTAAACTAGTTCCGTCAAGGAGTCGAGCGCTCCGTAGTGGGACCGCAAGGGGCGTGATGGCTTTCGTCCGTAACTACGGAACCCCCTTGTCACTCAATAGTTACCATGACTATGGTGACGGATCGCGCGCCCTGCTGCCGGGTTGGCGCTAACGTTGTTGCAATAGATGCTTGCTGCCTTGGGGGTTCCCCCCCCCTCTGGACTGGGCGCCATGGCTACCTGCCCGGTCGTGCGTTTCCATTCCTTTGGGATCAAGATCGCGCTTCTGGTGTTCGGCGTTGAAGGCGTTGAACTGCCTAAAGGACGGACAAGCACATATATTCATCGCGATCATCATCATCATCAGCAGCAGCAGCAGCAGCAGCAGCAGTAACGCAGATATTGTCGGTGTCGTTCACAGCATGTTGTGCTACAAGCTCATGCCAGGCCAATTCGATTCTTGATTCTGTCGGACTCTCCTGTGCCGAGCACAATGTCTCGTTCGTTGTAAAACCTGAACGGCCTTCTATTCCATCCAGGTTATTTGTCAACATCCCGACGGGCAGTAGTACAGTCAATGCCCGGGGTTCATAATTCTCGTCAGCCAACCAATGAGTGAGATGGACCGAAGGATGGTGATTCACTATTCACTCCGAAAGGGAGAAGACTCTTGTAACTTTCCAATATCGGCTAATGCCTCCTCCCAACAACCCCGGACTAGCCCCTGATAAGTCGTGAAGCGTCATGGGATGAATATGGTTATGCCATCTGCAAAAACGATCAATCAGGGTTGGGCACAAATGGAGAAGCCGGCCACAAAGCGTACTCGGACAGTCCGTTGACGCCGGCTGCACCTTTCTGGACCGCCACGCCCCAACAGGCATGTCCCTCAGCCTTCATGGCCGGCGGCGTCGTGCTAAGTCGGAGACAACAGGCTTTCTTTTTCATAGTTACCTAGTTGTGCATGCATTCTGATGTGGCTTGCCTGCCTCAGGGCTAGCTTCACCCGAGTGCTTGGTTACCGGCGAGTAGTTACTCAGGACGGTGACAGCCGTCGAACTAATGATCAAGCTGCGTTAAAGTCGCTTCCCGAAAGCCGTTGGCATCCAATCCAGCAGGATGGTTATGGACGTTGAATCAACTAGTTGCTGACGGCGGACAAACAACGCTGCAAAGTAGCAAGACGCCGCTGCTACAATGAGCGTTTTCTTCCTACTCTTTCCTCCACTGTGCCGATGCAATGCAGGATCTGGTACTTCCCATCCACATCGCTCCGCTGTGCTACGGAAAAGGGGGCCTCTGTTCAAGTCGCTTCCGACAAGTACTTGCAGCGTCAAAATAAGTCGATTGACTGTCGATGTCCGTCATCTACCTAGCACAGATGGTGACATGCAAGGACAAATGAAAACGGGTGACATCTACATCATAGGACGCAAGCATAATGCTTTTGGTCCACACTGAGCACGTGTGATTATTTAGAGCCACTTGACGTATTGAGCTTCGGTTTCCAGCTTGGGCCGCGTTTCCTTCACCCATGCCGACAAAAGCGGTAACGTGGGAGTTTGCGAGGGTTTGCTACGCCATTTATTAAATCATCCCGGGTGCCACTGAGCCAAGGACAAAAGTCCACCTATACTGTGCCCTTCGCTACTGAAGCACCCTGGTTGTAGAGGCTAGGCCACGAAGGGGATATGGCAAGCGAGCTTTTTGACAACTGGCGGTTTTCTTTGCTCATTTTTGCTTGCCCCCTTTTCGTTGCCTGACCCTTTTCTCCTTCACGTCCTCGGTTGACGCTCCATTGGGGAAGCATACTGCAAGCATTCCTTATCTTTTTACCTGTGATCTTCGTCCAGGGTCTCGGCAGCAACGTCAGCAGAAGCGAGAGGGCTACCGACATTTTGGGTCCATGGAACAAGACAAAACGTTCCACTACCAAATGCACGGATTTCCGTCTCCCGCCTCATCGGCTACCTATCTGCGTCTGCATCTGCACCTGGGTTTCTCGAACGGATACAGACCTTCCAGCTGACTCCATTAAGCAAGTTCTATTGTCCAAAGTACCTTGGAATACATTGAAACCTACCGCGGCTTTCCCACCCTTTATTATCGACCCCATCCCTAAGCATTAACTGTTCTTGTCCCCTGTCTTGGTTGTGATTTGTTTTGTCGTACCCCCTTTGTGGATGGTACGCAGACTAACCTTAGCTCCCCTTCATCCACTCATATGACCGACTCTATGTATCCAGCTAATCGCTTCGGGATATCCCATCCTGAACGCGTAGCCCAGTCGCATGCACACATCATAATATACTCGTTATGTGTGTTTAAAAAAGAAGTAAAGGAGTAGCAATGCCTGAATCCCGTTTTTGTACGCAATATTTGTCACTTATGGGCAAACCCCCGTCGTCGTTCCGGCGCCGGCGCTGGTGTAATAAATGACTTGGAGACCAGGCATCCATGCCATGCAGGTGGGCAGCCTTAACTTGTGAATACCGACTGCGGATGGATACAAGCCGCTTAGGGGGGAAAAGCCAGGTTGGTTCTATGACGACCCCTCTCTTAAGAGCGCAGGTGAGCCAACATCTTATTACTCTCATGGCATAGGACCACCTCTCCGTCGATCTCCCGTCTCCCCAGCGGCCGCACTGGCGCTCTCTTTCCGATTTATTTCTGTGATGTGTAATTGCTTCCTTGGCTATCTTTATCGCTTGCATATAGAATTTGTCGAAGCGCTTCTGGCCATCCGCCTCCCCTTCTTGGTCGAATATTCCTTCTATCAACTGAGGCCCTCAGCATGCTTGCGTTTGTGCGTCCATACCAACATAAATTGAGCTCAGACCCAGTTTCCTTGAGCACCAGACATTGATGGACTAGCACCGAGATGTCTGAGGAGAGCCACCGGGTGATCAACCACTTTAGCGCAAGCTGCAAATAGCAAATAGGCGTTGGTGCCTGCACAACGGCCCTCTACCAACGGTCGGTTGCGTCTCTGAATGAATGACTAGTCGGCCAGCCACTGTTTTTGTTCGCTACGGTGACACATGGCCTGCCTGACCGGGGTAATTCCAATGAATTCAAATCTCGGACTGTCCCAAACAGCTGGCTGGCGGGTCGAAGGCCAACCCTCAGCTAGAAACATTTACTCTTACACGACATATGATGTTGGACGGCAAGTGAAGTGCATCAGGCGTATTGGTTTGTAACCGAGTGGCCATCTGTCTCTCACCCCTCTCTCTTCTGACGCAGCCATAGGTAGTGATCTGGAGGCACCCAGTAGTCACCCCTTTGTAATGGTAAGACGAATACCACCTCATTTCCCGCATTCTTAAAGCATTACCATGGTAAGTCCAACGGTTTCTCGGATGTGGTCTTGCTTCGCCAGTAGCGCTCTTTCTCATTGCCCCTATTCTTCCCCTTCTAGAAAACATTCAACCTTGTGGGCGCTACCAGGCAATGGGATGGGCGTCTTGTTCTCGAGCACCCGTCACTGTTGGATAAGAATATGGCTCCTGGCCCTGTAATGGCCGAAAGCGCTATGCATAGCGTGGAGCCAGAGGTGAAAACCATTCATACTGCCACTCAGGTATATCCACAATACGATAATGACAAGACTCATGCTTCATGTCTCGCACACGCTCTGCTTGTCCGCTGCCATGCCACAACCATTCCAGTACACAACGGCACCGCTTCCCACTGGACAACTGTTGGTTGCTTCTTTGACTTTGCAAGCCACCGTTCCAGTCCCTTGAGACGCCAATAGCAGGGACGTTGGGTTTGCCATGCTGTATACCGCTATCGCTTATGATACCTTCTCTAGTCGCTGTTGTTTCTGTCTTATCAGCAGCTCGTGGCATGTCAGTGGTCAGTATTTCGGTCAGCATGGGTAACCGGAATTTTGTATCCTCCCGGCAAGGCATTGTACCCTGGTTCCTTGAAGGAACATCTACAGGGTTATATCCATCGCTCCGCCTGAATACAGTTGAGATTTATTGTTTTAATGTTTCCAAAATTCTGCCGCCCTCCTGCGGCTGAATCCGGAAAGACGCAAAGCGCTCCTGTATGCCCCCCTCTCTTTCCCTTCTTCTTCGTCAACTCATGTATTTCATGGCGTATCCCTTGCTATTATTCTAAGTCCACGTTTGTGTCTTCTTGTAGGGAGGCTTCTCGGTGCCGGCGGTCACATTTTCAATCCGGAGCGCTGCGGTCTTGGGATAAAGTCATTCCTTGCGTTTTTACCGTTGATCTACGGCAGGGGAATGCCCCCCCTTTCTGTCCTCTCTTCTTTTCATCTCTCTCCCTCCCTAAAGCAGATGAGCGAGTCAACGAATCCCAATATAGCACGGTTGATATTCGGTCGGAGCCTGCTGGTACCCTTTCTGGTGGGTGGGAGCCGTCCGACAAGTCCATATTTACCCATATATGGCACCGGCTCAAGCAGCCTCTGTTATTGTCATGATTTTCATGTAGCAGGGATTGATATTTATAACAGTAGCCCTATTCTGAAGTGCTGTTATCACCACCATCATCAATCTTCCTCTCCTTCCCTTACGCCTGGACTTTTAAGATCTGTTATTGTCTGAATACAATAGTGCCCCGTAAAAAGGACTACTTGCTTATTTGGTTGGATAACACAGTCGGTGTTACGAGACTGCGTCAGCGAATTTTCCCAAGCGAGGGGACGGACAGTCAATGCCAAATATATCAAAATTAATATAGGAGGACCTATCCTTGCTTAGCTTTAGCAAGCAGAATCAAATCAAACAAATGGATCGCAAGGCCCTCACGTCTCGCAGCAGCGAGGAAAGAGGCACCGGGTATTGTTTATATACATCATAGCCCGCGCTGAGCTTCCCTTAAAACGCCAAGTCCCCGCCTGAAGTAAATGGGGACTGCCCGTAGGTTTTTTTTCTGAATAAAGACGGAGAAGCCGTATCCACCGAACAAACATAGCCCTCCATAACTAGGCATCTATACCAACCGTGGCTTACTTCACTTCAACTTCCATCGCCAATGTCTGGAGAGTGGCAAGTATTCGAGCTGACGGAGGAGAGGAAACTCCGCAGTCTGCTGCCATAAAGATTCCACTGATTGGAATCCTGAGCCAGAACCGCAAGCGAATACAGCGATAAACACAGCGACCCCTCCTCAACGAGTCTGCACCGCTATAATGAAAAGAAGTGCTGAGTGCGAGCTCTTCGTCCCGTTATTGAGAAAATATCGTCAGCATCGCCGTGTCCGTTGGCCGTGGTAAACTTTTGGAGCTTCTATAGGTAAATGTCTCCATCTTCACCTGCCACCCAGCGTCGCCATGCCTCATCATAAGCATGCTCAAGGTCAGCCACCCACCGTCTAGTGTTGAAGAGAGCGCATGACCACTTGCTATCCCAAAGCAATTTGCGCAAAGTTGCCAGGCGGCCTTGGCCCTCACCATAGCCGCCGCGGCCGATGCGATACGACAGACCCCTTGCCAGTCGGACGGCGAACTCTTCGTACTCATCTTCACTGCCAGCGATGAGGTCTTCAGCTGCCTCAGCACCTTCGGGGCCATGGGGCAATGCGCCCCTCAGTATCGATGCCGCCATGCGCGAACACATCTTGTACGGATACCGCGGTAATGTCAGGAGTGGCGTGCTGGACCACAGAACATCTGCAGCCGTAGTATGCGCGTTACACTCGGGGGTGTCGAGAAACAGG
Organism: Colletotrichum somersetense; assembly: GCA_030867255.1. NCBI lineage: Eukaryota > Fungi > Ascomycota > Sordariomycetes > Glomerellales > Glomerellaceae > Colletotrichum > Colletotrichum somersetense. The sequence goes on along the minus strand of MU843463.1, from coordinate 18,206 downwards.
TCACAGACACGCGCCCGCGATATATGCTGGTTCTTGGGCGCTACGTCGGTGAAGACGATTCGTTTGGCAACCTCTTGTCCTGCCCAGGCTTCTGCAGTCCTCCTAAGATTTGTCTCTCCAAGCTCGGGAAACCGCAAAAGCCATAGAATAGCATTGTCCACTTTTGAGAGGATGCGCAGCCATGTACGAAATGTTGTAGGATCAATCTTCTTCTACGTCAGGTATGCCACTGGCGGGGAAACAGAGATAAGACAAACCTTGTATAGCTGGTTAAAGTTTCCCATAATGATAGTGTCATCGGGCAAGTCAGGAAACAGTTCCTTGCGCATCTTCCAACGCCGCCTCTGCTCGTCTTCCCACGACACCTTGTGTTCGTCGGGGTCACTAGACTGTGCGTGATCACAGCAGAAGAACGTATCTCGACAGTAGATGATGTTCTCCGAATACATCCAATCGCCGTGGCCTTCTTCGGTCTTGTCCTCAAAGACATCGTCGACAGTGAGATTGCCGCGCCAGGGCCGCAATGTTTCGGGCGGGATGGCAGTGGTGTCTGCAAGTAGATAGTCACACCATTCGGCGCCCAGCGTTCCGGCAAAGCCCATGAACGACATCTGAATTGGAGCCGGCCTTGCAGCAAAGATTTCGTTGCGAGCGCCTCTGGTGTAGCCGTTGAGGTTGACAAGGATGTGGATTTTGTCTTCCACAATCTGTTCAACCAGCTTGTCGGAAGTCCAATTACTTGCGTCTCGGAATACCGGTGCCTCCCTCTCGATCTGCAAACGATGGATGGACTTGTCGCTAGCTGTTGTAGCGTAACAAAATGCCTTTACTCGAGTTGTGTCATGAAACCCGAAAACAGATTGCATTCTGCGCAGTGTCAGTATACGGAGCTTCGCGGAGGTAGCAACACTTGAGCATAAGATGTGTCTTACAGGTGGGCCAAGGGGTGATTGTTGAAATCCGAGGATACGTAGCCAATGTTTAAATGAGGCGATGGCGGGGGCGGAGGCGGATAGACCGTGCTGGGTAGCCATGGGGAGCGGAGTGTTGAACAGGAGATCCTAAAGGCGTTGCGCTGCGATATCATACGGATGTCCCTGGCCGTCAGAGGACACGTAAAGGTGTGAAAAGGCAGAACCGTGGGGGCGGATGGCACCGCGAGATTGGCTGGTAGCTGAGGCCGTCTGTACTCACATGTCGTCTTCAGTCCATGAACGTACATGTCACAGTACCACTGCCGCATTAGTGCGCGCGTAGCCCGCTCCACAAGCCTCACCAGCCGCGAGCCTTCCCAAGGTCTCTCCGACCAGCTTCGCAACTTGAGGTCAAAGTCTATGCCTGTGTTTTCTGGCTGACCCGAGGCTCTGGAAAGCAGCGGGGCCAAAGTCGCGAGGTCGTTTTCTTGCAGAACACCCAATCCCCAGGCTGAAGCATCAGCAAGTTGGCGAGACACAATATCAATAACCTTCTTTGTGAGGCCGGACCCTTGATCATGCTTCGTAGCATCAAAGATCATGCCATCATCATCGACATGCCAGCGGTCGTACAGACCACCCTGCAACAAGACGCCACCGCGGCCCCTCCAGTCGCACACTGAATTTAGGGCTGTGGAAAGCCCACAAACCGCCTCGGCGAAGTCCGGATTGGAGCGCACAGCCCGTTTGTAGTATGCAATGGCATCGCTGATACGTCCACGATCCTTCACAGCATTGGCGAGATTCGTCAAAGCGATGTCGAAGTTGCCGTCGCACTGAACAGCCTGTTCGTACATTTGAATCGCAAGATCGAGTTGCCCGATGTCCTTGAGGAGACTGCCAAGATTCGTGTGCAGGTGAACATGCTTGGGATCCAGGGTAAGGCCATAGTTGTAGTATGCAAGAGCCAGAGCAAGTCCACTGCCGGGCGGGATGCCGGGGATGTTGGGCAGAGACGACAGTGTCCCGGGCGAGGTGGCTGTTGCGGTTTGTTGGACGCTCGCGAGCAGGATGCCCACATTGTTGGCGGTAGAGGGGCTCTCCTGCAAGGACAATGATAAATAGTACAGAGCCAGGATATCGCCAACTCCGGCTGACTTCCTAGCAAGGCCCGTTGCTGGTGATCCCGACGACATGGCATCCTGAAATATCTTGGCAAGCGACAGTAGCGAATTGCTCGTGGTTTGAACTGCCGCTCGCTTAGGGCCACCCTCGGGGACAAATCGCAGGCCCGGAAGGTCGCCGTTGTTAGAGAAGACCAGTTTTGCAGTACGTCTTGCCTTTTCTGGGGGCAACAGCAAAGGACGCGCTGAATTTACCGTGTCAGTGACACCCTGGATACCACTATTTGGGGCAAGGACCTGTTGAATTTGCCGCATAAGTCTCTGGACCGAAGTCGTTCGCCTGCCAGTGCTTATCAACACTGCTTCTTCAAAAGCTTCGGACGCTCCCGCAATGTCCTTCAGGCTATATAGCATTGTTCCTTTGGCATGAACAAGAGCGAGGATGCGGCCATTCTCAGTGCCAGGAATGGCATAACCACTCGAACCAAATCCAGGCTGAGTCTGGTTTTCGTGCAAAGAGTTCAATGCCGGTTTGCGTAATACATCTGCTGGAGTATTAGAAGAGCTGGATGCAGCATGCTCCGTCGAATCCTCTGGCAGTCTCAAGGCTTTTTGTACAAAGCCAATGACATCGACGGCATCGAGGCTCTTCTTCTTGTAAAGGAGACCGACTAAATGCTCCACAGCCTCGAGATACTGAGGTCGAGTCTTGATTGCCTTGAGCCAGCACTTTTCGGCCTCATCTTGTCTGTCGAGACAGTAAAGAGTGGCCGCCATGTTAGACATGGCTTCTACGTGGCTATGCGACAAATCAGCAAGCAAAGCTCCTTAGTGGCATGGCTTCATAATCGAGCCTTGGTTACCAGTCCAGGGCATGACATACCTGGGCTCTAGTGAAGTAATGCGGCCAAACCACTCCAAAGCCTCCTCAAAGTGCTCCAAGCCATAGTGCAAACAACCTCCCAGTAGTACGCCGTCAATCCACTTCCAGCCACTCTGTTCACAGAGATGGCTTAGAATTTCCAAAGAGCTCTTGGCATTTGCGAGAGGTGAGCCCCTCGAAAGCTGATTTGGGACTAATGAGCCACTTGAGCTCGCGACAGGGAAAGAGCCACTCCTGAACTCCGCCACCCCGCCGTTCCAGCCAAATGACTGTGCCGTGAGTGGAGGTTTGCTCCCTGAAGATCCAGCCAGCATTTTACCCTGGTTGCTCGTCAGGTTGACGTTGGCTATCATAGCGGCGTCTCCAGGGAAGAATAGGTTTGGGGCTAAAGTAACCATTGGTTGTTTTGGCGGTTTGGGATATACCACCATTCTCGAGGTAGTGCTCAAGGCCGAGCCGGGCCTGAGTTGCTGAGTTTTCCGTCCGTGATGAAGATACGCAAGCAAATCGACATAGCTCCGATGTGCTTGGGCGAGCACCTTTTCTCTAAACCCTCCCAATGGGTTTGGCTGGTTCACTGTACCACCGGCACTGATGGCTTGGGGCGTTTCTAGGGTCAGAGCCTCCAAATTGAACTGAGCCGGCGGCAGGAAGCCCGAACCATAATTCGAAAAGCGGGTGTGAGGATGCGGCAGGGTGAAGTTGGCCGATGGCCCTAGCATTTGATTATGCATATTAGAGAAGCGGTAGTCGTACATCGACGGTGATGGCGACGGCGTATGGTGCATCGGAGGACCAACAAAGCTCTGCTCCTGCTGGTACGTTGAGAGCCAAGGGTTTGCTGACTGCAGAATCCCAGGAGTGATGGCACCGGCATCATCCGCAGGAAGGGCTCCCGGAACGTAGGACCCGGTAGTGAATATCCCAGTCCTTGGGCGAAGCTGGGTAGTAGAGACGAGAAACGGCGACATTTCTGGCGTACTGAAGCCATTCAACAAAGAGCCCGGGGTAAGATGAGGTTCGGAAAGCTTGCCGGTAGGCAAGGACTGGTGTACCATATCCTGCCCGAGTGACCACTGTTGTTGGGCTGGAGGCATCACGTTGAAGCCATCGCCCAGTTGATCGCGTAAGGCATTCTTAGCACTCCGGTTCTGATTTACATGTGTCAATCTAGGAAAGCGGTTCGGGTCTGCGGTGGGGTAAAGGCGGCTCGCGCTGTAGGCTGTTGGTGCGGCGGGCAGGATCATTTGCTTTAGGGGCGGTGGCCCAGAAGCGAAGTGTGTGAGAGAGCCATCATAGCCCGCGTCGACGGTGCCGTTCGGTGTTTTGCGTCGTAACTGATGCTCTGGTCCGTCGGAGAAAGGAGACTGGCCAGCGACGGTGGCAGCTCGGCGCTGAAAAGATTGGCTTGGGTGTAAAGTATGGATCGAGATGGATCTTGGCGTTTTGCCGTCAAGGTACCGGGGGTTTGTAGGGTCAACTGGCAAGCGGCGCATATGCTGATCATAAGAATAGGCGTTGGTTTGAGAGAGATGGTACTGGTTCTGTTGATGTTGTAGATGGTTCTGTTGCTGCTGTTGCTGCTGCTGCTGCTGTTGTTGTTGTTGTTGTTGTCGTTGGTGGTGGTGGTGTTGGTGCCTCTGCTGTTGCTGGGTTGGAAGACCGTCGAAGTTTGGCGGTTGTTGCACCATATGGTGCATCTGTACTTGAGGCAACATGAGTTATGCTATAAAGAGAAACAGGAAGCGCTCCGAGATGACATGCGGCGGTTAGACGGATGAAGGAGCAGAGCCCACGAAATGGGAGGAAGGCGAGGAATAGACTGGATACAATGATCCGAGAACCGGTTGTCATTGCTTGCTGGCTAAAGCATGGCTGACTGACCCGCTGACGGGCATGGCATCTGGGCTGCCTTGTGGTGAGGGCAATTGATGCCAATGCCCGACACCAGTGCCACCGGCCAATATGGCCTTTTGTGCCTGAAGTTGCACTTCCCCCTTGGTTCCGAGGCGGAAAACGCGAGGTAGGGAATAGGGCGAAGGATGCAATGGAGGTTCGTCCTCGGTTCGGTGCAATTGTAACGGGGACGTCTTCGATCGGGTCTTTGGTCGGAACGGGAGGCGACAAGAGTAGGTCCGTACCTAGGATGAGGGTGAACAACGGCGGCGGCGGTGGTGGCGCGACGGGAGGTTGAGAGAATAGCGTGAGGTGCTCTGTGAACGGATGGATGTTTGCAAAAGAAAGGTGAAGCGAAACAATGAAACTATGCGACTAGTGTCACTGTCAAAGTACTGTAGCGGCAGTCGTACGATGGCGGTAAAGATGGAGGTAGCTGTGGGCGTAGGAGGCACGAGGGTGGCTGTCACCTTGGGCAAGGAGGGAAGGTCAAGTCCAGCTTGCTATGGCCTGGAATAGTCTGTGGTAGTGTGGTTTTTGGCAGCGCAACTTCTCGGGGTTGGGCTGATTGACTTGTTCGTCTTGATCTGCGCTCAAGAACCTGCCCAAGGGTGCTCTCCCTGTCTGTCCACTCCTCTGTCTGCCCCAGCTTGCGTGCGTTTGGTCTTCGGCCTGAATGTGGCGTGCGTGGACGTGTACCACCTCGGTACGTACCCCAGCGTCCTGGATTTGTCAGGGATGGTTCTCCCCCCAGTGTTGTATGCCTGTACGGCCTACACATAGGTCAGCACACAGGCCTGCATCTGCGCCGCTAGGTTTGGTATTGTGGCCCGTAAGATGCCTTGAATGATGGTAGCCGCGAGTTGAATGGCGATCAGTATGGGTGACGTTTGTCTCTCGTATAAGTAGGTAGTGTGGTAGTGTAGCCAAAGTATAGTAGATGAAGAGGAGTAGATATGCGACCGGAGTGAGAGCGAAACATGCATGCATAGCTACCTTACTAGGTAGTACACGGTACCGAAGCAGGGCCGAATATGCGGGTATTACTTGGTAGATGTGATGCCACTGGCCAAGTAGGTACCTGTGGTTACCTACGTGTACGGATACGCACAGGAGTGGTGGGCTTGGCTTCATTTCTCGCAGCTTTTCTCCGCTCGGCACCATTTGAATGAAGCCTTTCCTCTGTGCCTCGATGCCTTCTGTTTGACCTAGGCGGTGTCCCCTGGTTTTCTACTAAGCAGGTAAGCAAGGTGGTAATGAAATGGTACGCGATGCATGTTCCCTAAACTCCATGCAGACTACTAACGCAAGAGAAGCCTTCATAAATCCAATGTCTACCTCTTCTACCTAACATACAGCCGTGACTTGGCTGTGTACTAGACATCTGACTTGATTGCTCTTCAAAGATATACACCTACACGGTGCTGGATAACAAGACAAAGTGTAGAGATTTATTGAGGCGGCAGTGTCTACGTGGGTTTTACTACGCTGCCCCGACTCTCTAGGTACTATTGTGTCTTTTTCTCTACAAATCACCGCTACCGTGCTGTCTGTTCTAATATGGGCCTGGATCGTCTGTTCATACAACGGCCATTCGATACCTCTCGGATTGCTTTCGCTGATGGATATATGACAGGATATATTAGTTATAGTGTAGGAATGCCTTCTTGTGTAAGCGAGTTATATATGGATACGGATCGGGTTTCCACCCACGGCCATTGTTTCCTGGAGGTGGTTTACAACTCGTGCCAATCAAGTCCCAAAAAGCCTCCGAAACAAAGCGAGATTATTTTGTACTATCAGGCTATGGTAGGGGGACGTTTTTATCTACTCTTAGCATGCTTGGTGTTATCGATATTGCGGCATAAAGGCAGGATTTACATGGGCGACGGATTCCAGCGACTGTGCATCGCGGCCTAGAAAACAAATTGGAGAGATTTAAGTTCAAAATAAAAAGTAGTTGCTTCCATGCTAGCATTCACTTGCGAGCCAAAATGTGGAAAACAACCCAGATTGAATGCTGGGCTACATGTATAATCACGCTCAAGTTTGTAATCAAATGGGAACGTACCCACGAAGAGTAGGGCACATTCGATGGTCAAAAAGGGTGCGTATGCACGGCCATTGCATCGCTTATTGAGGGCCGTCAAAAAATGAGGGCGGCAAGTATCGGTTGGTCATTTGATTTGGTCATTTGGCAAGTCTTTTTTTCTTTGCCCAAGGTTATCCCTTTTGGGTAGTCCCCTTAATGCAGAACCATTCCTAAACTCCAGAAGTCATGCGAGAGTGTCCATCCAGCCATTGACCTCCTTTACTCCTCGGGGACTGTGCACCACATATGTCAGCTGCCTACTCAAACCTTTCCACTAGTATAGGACACTTACTGTCAATCTCACCGGCCTCGATGGCCTCGGTGATTGCCTTAGGGGTCTTGCCATCGACTTGGCATCCAACGCTGTAGGCCGTTCCCAAAATCTCCTTGACAGTACCCTCCAGCGACTTGGAGAAGGACTTGTGGCGCATGGTTCTCGCAATCTCGATTATCTCGTCGAGAGGCACAGACTTGTTGTGCTTGATGTTCTTCTCCTTCTTCCTGTCACGAGGGGGTTCCTTCAGTGCCCGGATGATAAGGGAAGAGGCGGTAGGGACGACGGAGACAGCGGCTTGGCGGTTCTGGATGGTAAGCTTAACCGTCACGCGGAGGCCCTTCTGTTAAACCATCGCCGTTAGTAGTGTTCTCGTCGAAGGGTGCTCGCGCTGAGAGGGTCGCATCATACCCAGTCACCGGTGGCTTTGGCGATATCTTCACCAACTTTCTTGGGCGAGAGACCGAGAGGACCGATCTTGGGGGCCAGGGCGGAAGAGGCACCGACCTCACCTCCAGTGGCGAGGAGGTGACTGTATTCGAGCACTAGGTTAGCGACTTTTTTTCTTCGACTCAACGGCAGAGGCTGGAGTGACGAACATGACCTTGACCTCATTGGGATCGAATTTAGGAGCTACAAGCAGAGTCCAACGTTAGCATCTCGAAGATAAAAGTAACAGGGCTGACTGGCGGCAGGGGAAGGACATACGCATTGTGACTGCTCTCGAATCTGGGGTCTGGTAGGAAAGTTGGTGATCGAAGGAAGAATTGAACTCTAGAGGGCGACGGGGAAAAAAGCGAGATAATCCAGATTGTGCGCCGTAGGGCAGGTGCAAATTGGTAAAGACCTGAGCCACACCTTCCAGGAAAGTGGCTTTGACGGGTTTAACGAGAGTGTGGCCAATCACTGAGCTTTCTGCAGGGAAGGGCGAGTGCACTAGGCGTCCCGAAGGTCACGTGTATATCCATTATCCTTCCAATTTTGGGTTTACCCAATTCTATCTAAGCCACTCACACAAGCCACATGCCTATGAAGGAGGGTACACCCCGGACTGTCCCGCAAGTGATGAAGTTCAGCCACCTATTGAGAGGTACGTAGCTCTGTGTTTTCTGACGAACAGTTGCGTTGGTGGGGGCGGGGTAAGTCGACCCACCCCATACTTGCGCGCACTTCCCATATAAAAACGCTGTTTTTACCTTTTAATAACTAATTAAATAAAAATTCTATAAAATCTATAAAAAATACCTTAGATATATATACTTATAGATTTACTAGATTAAAGCTTTTACTAGAGTTAGTATACTATTACGTAAGATATAGCTAGGTAAATATTCTTTTAATAATTTCTTAGTAAACTATATAAATTCTTTATAAATCTAATTTATACTATAATTTAAAATAGTATAAATATTTAATATATTATACTAGTATATAACACTATACTACTTGGCTTTTCTTATTAATCTTTATACTTCTTATATAATTAACAAAGCTGTTTTTCTCTTAACTAAAAATTATTTTTAAAATATTTATTTTTATATAACGTATATATATAGTGAGTCGCGTATCATAGTGAGTCGCGTACTTCCTTATTGTATAGAAAACACCCCTTTTTTAACTATTTTTTAAAAAACGAGTTTATAACTAAAAAACGTCTAGTTTGTAATATTATATAACGATAAGAGTTAGACTTTAAGAAATAATACTATAGAAGTTACTATCCTACCCTAACCCTGACTTTATCTTATCAGCCCTACTGATAGGGGTTAGGGTTAATATATAGAGATAAGGTAAGATAATAATTTATAGAATATTTTTTCTTACTTTCTAACCCTTATTAACACCTGTATATAAAGTTATATTTACTTTAGATAAGATTTAGATTTTTAAAAAATAGTTAAAAAAGGGGTGTTTTCTATACGATAAGGAAGTACGCGACTCACTATATATATACGTTAATTGTTTATTACTTAAGTAATATTAAGAAAAATAGAAGTTTTTCTAACTTTATAAAAGGTTTAAAATTATATATAGTTATTATATTAAGTTTTATACTTTTTATACTTACCTATATTTAATAAAGAGTTTATTTAGTTTACTAAGAAATTATTAGGGAAATCTATATTAAGCTATATCTTATATAATAATATAGTAATCTTATTAAGAACTTTAGTATAGTATATTTATAAGCATATATATCTAAAGTATTTCTCTTTAGATTTATCTTAATTATTCTTAATTAGTTATTAAAGGGTAAAAATGGTGTTTTTATATGGGAAGTGCGCGCAAGTATGGGGGGTGCGTAAGTATGGGGTGGGTCGACTTAGTAGATACAGGTACGAATGTAAGTACCTACCTACCGACGGGGCCCATGCAATGGAATTTGGTACATCGGAATTTCACCCCTCTGCACTTCTACTATCAACAGAATGCATTACACGCCCATAGCGGATAATCACAAGTAATGCTACAACTAACCCAGTAGTCAAATTGGGTGTGTTCAATGATAACTTCTCACACATCGTTGCATTTTTGCTGCTTCTATACCAACACGCACGAAGACCCTTTCTTATTACGTCGACTAGTCTATGTAGAAACTGCCATCGAAGAAGAGACCGAAAAGGTCGATAGGCAATGGTATGGCACGATGCAGAGTCCCTCTTTCCAGCCCCCGGCAGTATATCCCAAGATTTTGGACCTGACACGCCTGGGCCTATCTGAATGAACTGCAGCTAGACAATGCCAGGCGAGTCTCCGTTGCACCTTTGACAAGTGATATACAGGCGTGACGAATACTTCCTATCTTGTACCCTACTCGTTCTCGACACGCCTCAGCCTCAGCATGGTTACAGGTCATCTGGTTAGTTAGTGCCACTGACGGCGAGCCTGGACGTCCCTGTTAGCCAATCAATCCTATCAAAGTTAGGAAGCGAGTCGGTCATACTTCATGAGATGGTCCATAAAGGTCTGAAGAGAGACATCGTCGGTGAAGATGGTCTGTGCATTCTGCGCGCCCACGCCGCCATATGCACCAGTGGTGTGTGTTGTCGAGGGGTTTAGTTTTGAAAGTAAGAATCGGGCTTGTGATCCTCCCGCATCACAGACGATGAACCGTGGAAGCGGAAATCTGTCAGTGATAAGATCCTATGCATTGTCAGTCCATATGGCATCTTCAACACTATCCCACACCGGCAGAAACCTACTCTGGCATCCTCTTTGGGTTGCTCAAGCAAAGAGGCAAAATTCTCATAGCCCTCCTGATCCTGGTAACCTGCCTTTCTCCATTCCGCCACAGTTTCTCCATGGAAAATAAGTATGTGAAAGAATGTGTCAAGAAGAAGGATATGGGTTGGTTGAATCGAAGTCGAGTCCAGGAGAACGGGCTGGCCACCCTCCTGGTCGAAAGTGTATGAATCTAGCGTAGGCTGGATCATGATGAGCGAGTTGCTCACATCCTCATGGTTAAGGACATGGCGGTAGAAGGCTGTCTCGTCGGGAGAGTTGTTGAAGACCTGGAGGAACTGGCTCCGCCTGAGGTGGAACATGAACTGTGGGTATAGGGTGAAGTTCTTCTCCAATCTGAAAGATGACGGATCATCCTTGCGGTAGTCTGCAAAACGGGAACAGAGTCTGATGAGCATTCTGTCAACCCACCGCAGAACATCCGGTCCATCGTCTACCTCAGCCTTGAAAACAGCAATGCGGGACATAAGAACTGCTGCAGCTTCCTGGTCAAAGGACTGTGCGATCGCCGGGTCCCCAGCTGGTCCGCTGAGATTTCTGGCAATCGTTGTTACTCTCAAGTGGAACTGGCCAGAAGAGTGCTGATAGTATGTGAGAAACTGAATCATGCCCTTCTGGGGTGTCTGCTGATGCTGCGTGGGACCACCTTGGCTCGCAATCTCGAAGTAGACACCGTAGCTGGCGTTTGGGTCGATGCCGCACATCTTCCAAGAGCACGTATTACCTATTCCGCACTCCGTTTCTCCCACCGATGTAGACTTCTTGTTGAGCGAGATGGCATGGCCAATCAGGCCCGTGACCTTGAGTTCCTTGGTCGTCAACACCTCGAGCGTGGCGTTAAATCCCATAAGCAAGTTGTCATCACCGTCTTTTTCGAATACGCGGATGAAAGATTGTCTGAACATAGATGAGGTGAAGCTGTCAGTCAGGATCATATGACCGCCAGTTGAGTTGCAGAGCCCCTTCATCTCCAGGAGACCGACTTGATCGAGACAGCCAGCAAAAATGTCAATAATGTGCCCATTGTGTGCAGTTCTCTTGGCAAGGTTGTCATAGAACTAGAAGGATGCGTTAGCTAGATTATGGGGAGATCTATGCCGATCTACACACCTTGAGGGCCTTCTTGTAGTACTTGATGTTGTCACGGTCAATATCGTGATGTGATCGTATGGGTTCTCGTAGCTCAGGACCAACAACCATGCCTGGCCCTTCCGTCGCAGGGCCGCCAGCAAACAGCATGATGCGGCCACCAGCATGCTGGAACGAGGACTCGAGTAGTCCCACGGCCACACTGAGAGCTACGCCAGAGCATCGCAGGCTCCTGCGATCATTGGCAACGGGCCAGGGATCCTTTTGTAGCTGTTCAAGCGCCTTTGTGAGCTGGAATTCGGCCTGCTGAACGGGCAACAAAAATCGTGAGGCAGGACCAGCTGGCATCGGTCTTCCCGCTTGCTGCTGAGGGACACCAGGGCGCATCGCCGGGGATAGTAAGCCTAGCATTTCCTGGACCTGCTTCGCAGAGTAGTCCTTGCTCCCACGGAAGACGTATGACTTGGCACATTCGGTGTAACCAATCTCGTGAACTTGGGCCTGTTCAGATCATCAGTTGGCATCACAGCTTAACGACTTCAACAATTTCAAATACCATTGTTCCATATGTGATCAAGCCGACAAGCGCGTTCTCCGGGAGAAGACTTAGGCTCATGACCAGCGACTCCTTGAGCGCAGCCAAGCTATCCTCTTCCTGGCAGGTATCCACGACATAGAGGAAAATGGGAGGGCTTGGTGCCGGTCGTGATAAGCGATATTCTATTGTGGTGTTGGAGGGATGCAGTTCAGGGGGGATGGCATTAGCGGTTATGTCTTTGTAATGAGGCGGGAGGGGGTTCCTCGAGAGACAAAATGGGCAGATCCATAGACGAGCCCGTACGTCTACTGAGCTACATGACATGAGGTTAGTATAGCTCAACATGGTGGACGATGTGATGCCTCACCAGAAAGGATTGAGAACAGAGCGGCAGGGTTGCTTGCAAGTGACGGGCTCAAACTGGAGAAGAGGCGTGTCGGGTTTTTCCTTTAGAGGAGTGTAGAGGGCACCGATGGGAACAACTAGGCGGGACGCTTCCTACATGCGCAATTGTCAATAGGTGAAAATTAGTTGAAAATGTGACGGGTGCAACATACCATACGAGAGCTGGGAAAGACGTTCCAACTGAGACGAACACCATCACGGTCCTCGACCTCGCTCCACTGCTCTTTGAGAGCTTCGTAGTCCATTGTTGCTTAGGTGTAAGGCAATAATGGCCAACCAAGAAGCGTTAGGTATGTGAAGGGTAAGTCGTTAAGTGAATAGGTATTCGGACCGAATGCCACAGTGAAGTTGTTTGTTTGATCCTGTAGCTGGCTACCCGTTGAAGTGGTTAGGCGTTGAGAAGCGGTCAGCTATGTGTAGGACACGATTCGATAGGTAGCTTAGAATGGCCACGTTCTGTCGGAGGTAACCAGGGATGGGCTTGAACTTGAACATGTGGCTTGACGGTAATGTGGCATGAACTAGCTAAAGTGGCCACCTGTCAGAATAGGAAAGGTGTTAAAGTGTAGGTGGCAGTGTCAAAGTCATAAAAGTGGATACATCCCTGCTCAAAGATAACTTTATATCTTATTAAATAGACTTGGTTAATTAATAAAAGTCTCTTGTATATAAGAAAGTAAATAATAGTAAGGTAAACTAAAGTTATATTACTTATATCTAACTCTAAGATATAAGCCTAAGGAGATATATTAAAGTACTAATAATATTTAACACTAATAGACCTATATAGTAAGTCGGCTAAGATAGCTTGCCGGCTACTTCTTATGACTAAAAAAAGCCTCTTTTCTAAGCATTTATTAAAAACTAAACTAAAGAAGACCTAATTTAAATATTATATAACGATAAGAGTTAGATTATAAGGAATAATATTATAAAATATATTTTTAGAATAATAGATTATATTATTTCTTTTTAGAGAGTTTAGAAAAAATATATTACAGATTTTCTTAATTTTTCTTTAAACTAATAGATTTTTTATATTTCTTTATAGTATCAAATTAAGGAAAAGCCTTTTACTAAAAGAAGTAAAAGTAAAGAATCTAGCTATAGAGAGAAGTAAATAAAATTTTAAGTAGATTAAGAGATATAAAATTTAGGAATTTAAAAATATTATATTATATTTATATTTAGATTATTTAATATTATATTAGTGCTAGTATAAGTATTAAATAGATATAATAAGATATATCTTTATTTTCTAAAATCTATAACGTATATATATAGTAAGTAAGCCAACATAGTAAGTAAGCCACTTTTTCTACTTTTTATCTTTTTAAACTTTACACTAATATTCCTTTATATATAAAGATAGATTCTTCCTTAATTAAAAGCCGTATTATCCTTACCCTCTAAGCTATCTAAAAAGACCTAAAAAATATCTATATAAAAAGCAGCCTCTATATATAAGGTCCCTTAAATAACACTCTAATACTAACACGTTAGACATATTATATAACCTAAAGACGTATAAATTTAATAAAGATAACTATTTTAAAAGAAAAGGTAATTTCTAAAAGAGTTATTAACCTAATTAGTTAAAGGTTTCCTTTATAATAAAAAGATATATAAGATATAGCTAATTAACTTCTTAATATATATAACGTAATATATATTAAACCTTAATAAGTAGAAAACTTTATATAATAATAACTATAATTAAAAGTATAATTTTAATATTAGATTAACTATTAAAAGGCCTTAGCTAAGGATCTTATAACTATATAAGGCTAGTTTATATTTATATAAAATATAATTATAAAGTATAAGATATAAGATTATAATATCTATAATTTTAATAAGACTAGGTTTCTAATAGAAATACTATTATATATAAAGGTTATTATAACTTCTAACTAATATAAAAGGCTTTAAATAAACTAGTCTAGTAATTAGGAATAGGTTTTTATTATTTAAAGTATATATAACGTAGTACATAAGTGAACGGTCTATATAAGTAAACGGTCTAGTTCCTTATTACACCTTTAAGGCCACTTTTTTACCTATTTTTTAAAAATCAGAATAAGGCCTAAAAAAGGTCTAGTTTTCTATATAAAGCTTTAATAAGAGTTATATTATAGAAAAAAATATTATTTAAGTTAAGATCTTTTTATAACTCTTATAGACCTTACCTCTCTCTTATCTAGAGACCTAGATAAGAGATAGTTAGAGTAAAGTAGGGTTAGGGTATAATAGTTATTTATATAACATTATATTCTGTAATAAAACTCTTATTAAAGCTTAATATAGAAATCTAGACCTTTTTTAGGCCTTATTCTAATTTTTAAAAAATAGGTAAAAAAGTGGCCTTAAAGGTGCAATAAGGAACTAGACCGTTTACTTATGTAGACCGTTCACTTGTAAACTACATTATAGATAACTAGATAATACTTTTATATATTATTATAAAAAGTAAATATTACTTTTTATTATAGTATCTTAATAGTAAATTTCTACCTATATAATATACCTACTTAGGTAAAAATAGATAAACTATAAATAAGATTAATCTAGATTAACTAAAATATTTTAATTAGTATATAAAGTCTTATACAAGAGGTACTTATTACCTTTTAATCTTAAATAGCTATAATAGCTATAAATTAACTAAATTTAATAACTACTATAAAGAAGAAGTAATTATTACTTTATATATACCTTTTTACTTATTATATAAGCTTTAGCCTTTTAATATTAGCTATTTTAGCCTTTTAAAACACTTATATAGTAAAAAATTTAAAAAATTAGTATAAATATAGATTATATATATTACTAAAAATAACTTTTTTCTACTTTTAAAGTAGTATTTTTTACTTTAATAAGTAAAAATAATATATAAGTTAGTTTCTAACAGGCTAGTCTTATACCTTTTAATCTTAAAGTTATTATTTTTTATCTAGATTTTAAACTAAAAATACTAACACTAAAAAACTTACGTCTAACTAGCTTAGGCTTATAAGACCTAAAGATACTAATAATAGTAATTAACAGTATATAAAGCTTTACCTTATTAAAAAAAAAGATTAAAAACTATTAAGGTAGTTTACTAATACTAATATATAAAGTAATTAACTTATAGTTAAAAGGTATTAGTAAGTTAGTATATTAACTTACTATTATTAAGGTTAAAAACTAGTAACTTTATATAGAGATTAAGGTATTATATAAGCGCTAAAAGGCTAATAAGACCTAACTATATCTTAAAGGGTTACTTAATATAGCTAAAGTAGAGGCGCTATAAGGAGAAAAAGAAGTTATTAAAGCTAAAGGTAAAGAAATATTCTATAAAAAGAGTTATATAGAGAGTAGTAAACTATATATATAACGATATAGTAATTATAGAAAGACTAGATATAATATATAAACCTATAAGGTAGTTTAAAATAGTAATTAAAAAGAGGGTAATATATAGTTTTAATTAATATTATATAATATAGTTAAATTAACTTATTAAAATAATAGAAGGGTAGGAAAAGTAGCTTACTTACTATATTAGCTTACTTATTATATATATACGTTAAGTTATATTAAAAATAAATATAAGCTGGTTATAATAATATTTATTTAATTTATTTTTTCTTAATTATAGTAAGTATAAGAATATAACTTAGAAAAAAATTCTCTTTTTAAACTTACTAATATTTTAGATGTTATATATATTTTATTTTTAAACCTTTACCTCTACTAGGGATATAAAGAGATAAATATAATAGTATATCTTATAGATATAAGAATATAAGAGATAAAGGGTAAAGTTGTAATAGATATAAAGATATAATAGTAAAAAGAGTATAATAGTTTGATTGTCACTATATCAGTTACTTACTTAAAGAGAAAAAATAGAGCTAGAAACAGAAAGAATTCTAGCCTTTATATAGTAATATCTAGCCTACTAGAATATTTTATAGTAACGTAAGCTGCTTATAAGTTAATATAACTTATATAACCTTTAGTTACATAAGATAATAGCCCTAACTCAAAGTAAGTAACCTAGATAGCTAAAGTAAGAAGTAATGAAGCTAATCTTAGTCCTCTAAAGAATTATCTAGAGTCTTTAGTTAGTTATATAATTAGGTTACTTACGTAGTTAAGATATAAATTAATATACTAGTTTAGTAGATTATATATATAGATATATATTACGTAATATTTATTATAATAAAGGAAATAAAACATAAAGTAGAAGTATTAAGAGTTATTCTAACTCTTACTTCTGATATATATATGTCTAGCTCTAAGGGTTATTAGCTAGGCTAATGTAAGGAGATCGCCGATTAAGGCAGCTTATAAGGGCATGTATGGTGTAGTTCTGACATAAAGTGCCAGTGTAAGACTAATAGAATAAAGGAGAAATAAAGAGGTAAAACAGAGTAAATAGGTTAAAAGGTGGTCTTATTGTTTTTTTTTTAGTAGTAATAGTGATAATAATATCTCTAAGTCCTTAAGGGAGGTAAAAGGGACCCTATATATAACCAGATTTCCTTTAGGTCGCTAATATCTTCTTTTTAGTAAATATATACTAGGTTTGACTAGAAACTAATATAAAACCTATATTAAGTTAAGATTTAGTTTTATCTTAACTTATAGTTAAGGGAATTCCAGATTCCGGTTTTTAAGTTAACAGATATCTAGATTCCGGTTTTACTGTAGTTAAGGTTAAGGAAATTCTAGATTCCGGTTTTATTTTAACTATAAATATAGTAGGAGGATAAATTAACCTTTAATTAGTTATTTTAAGCTTATTTACACTTAAGGACTTTGTATTTAAGCTTTTAACCTAGTATTACTTATATTATTAGGTAAGTAATAGAGATTTAGAGTTTATTACACTAAGTAGAAAAGAGTACCCTAGAGTAACTATTATTCTTGATAGTTATTCTTAATAGTTATTCTTAATAGTTATAAGTATTATTAACACTTACAGCCAGAACTGGCGGATCTTTTAGCAGTTGCCAGAATAGTCTATTATCAGGCGTTAGCACACCACCTAATCCTATTACAGCTAAGCCTTTACCTTTAGCTACTAATAAAAGATCTAAAGATTAGGGTTATATAAGTATTTCTTTTCTATTCTTTTTTAATATTAAACTGTTATTATTATATAACACTTAAGTTTTTTTAGTTAAGAATTTACTTTTTAAATAAATACTTAAAAAATAAAAAGTTTTAATAATAAGAAGTATCTGCCTAGCTATTAAAGCTTTAAAGAAAACTATAAAATATAGAAATAGAGAAATATATACTTAGACTTATATTTTACTTAATAAAAGAAAATATAAAAACTAAAACAAATCTATATATTTATATCTTATAGTAAAATACACTATAACGTACTACATAAGTGACCGGGTTACACAAGTGACCAGGTCACTTTTTACCACTTATATAACAACATATAAAAGAAATCAACTATAACACTTTAAATTTATTTAAACTACTTAGAATCCTCTTCTTTAGAGGTAGATTTAACTTTCTAACACGTGTAAGCATTATAGCCAGGCTCTCTATAGATACTATATCGTTATATACGTGTTTCTATCCTCCTTATATAACCACTACTCTAACCTGTTTCTACCTATAACTGCTTTATTATATATTAGAACAATAGGTTATATTATCTCTCTAAGTGATATAAAGAGATAAATATAACAGTATATCTTATAGAAGTAAGAATATAAGATATAAGGGGTA